>JAMKCH010003909.1:0-45479 GCA_023653785.1 Ophioderma brevispina
ATCAACCCATGCCAAGAAGCTTGATTCAGCGTTAAATGCCTCCTGCCGGCTCATCACAGGATGCCTCCGTCCAACACCAACGGAAAACTTGTACATCCTAGCAGGAATTGCTTCACCAGACATCCGTCGTAGCGTAGCGAGCATGCAAGAGCGTAGCTGCCAAGTATCTAATGTGAAGCATCCTATGTCTGGACAGATACCTGCTGCCAACCGCCTAAAATCCAGAGAGAGTTTCTATGTGCAAAGTCCAACCTCTTGAAACAGTCTCTAAGGAGGTCAAGAGAGTCGCCTTGTGGAAAAAAAGACTTGCCATCAACCAAGTAACATCTATCGGTATTGAACCTGGTGAGCATCTTCCACCTGGAGCTGACTCCTCATGGGCTGAATGGCGATGCCTCAATAGATTGAGAACCAGAACTGGCCGATCTAAGGTTTCCTTGCAGAAGTGGGGCTATCTGGAAGCAGATCAGGATACATGTGGTTGTGGAACAGCACCACAGACAATGGAACACCTCTTGGTCTGCTCACTGCTGGAGCAACAATGCACAAATAAGGACCTTGCGGAATTCAGTGAAGCAGCCAGACGTTGTACTCATCTCTGGCTGGATCATATTTGAGAACCACAGTGTTTGGACACGATAAGAAGATCTTGTTTTGGGATGATTTTAGAAACGTCTTTGGCCAAGTAAATTTTTCTCCTGCAGTTCCTTTAAATGTACTGAGGGTGTAAAACTACCATGATACAATATGTATATCACACTTGCATGTTAGCAGAGCGTCATTGGAGTAGAGTTATGTCCTTCACGGTTTCTTTTCGGCATGATAACAACAAAGTATCTTAGTCTCTCATTAGTCTTGTACCTTGAATTTAAAGGAAATGTTACACGTTTTATCTGGATCTGGATTGGTTTTAACTCCAGCAAAACGGGGTCCCATCACGCTAGAGTATTATGTATAGATGTGCAAGTCTAAATTTACTTGGCCAACAAGTTTCTTACAATTACCCCCAAAACGAGACTATTGACCTTGAAGGCCCTAATAATAATATTCTTAGTATTTGAAGGATAACATGTTAGTGGCACATGAACATAAATTATGAGTACCTTTTTAATTATCCTCGACAATCAAAACATATGTCTCGTCATCTTATGTGGGCAGGTATGTGGAATATTGGCCAAGATATACCCAAATATGGATTTTTAGCTAATGGCGACCCTAATTTGCATATTACGTCATCATGGGGACATCTGGTAATTTCAAAATGATTCCATCTTAATCTTTGACCCTCAAAACATAGGTCCAGTCAAGCTTATTTGTTCATTTATCAACAGTATTGGCTGAGATATATCGAAAATTGTATTTTTTCTGTAATGGCGATACTAATTTGCATAAATTTGCATAAAAATGATACTTGGGATACTTTTTGATTTTGTTTTTTAACATAGCTAATCATTTTCTACGCATTTTTTCTGATATAAAGACGCTGATTAGAAGTTTATTTCAGGGGGTGCACGAACACCCCACTAGACTACTGGTAGATTCTGTATAGGTTATAACATTGAAGTCTTAGTGGCCTTTCAAACTTTCCAATCTTGTTTCTGTTTTTTTTTTCTTTACTGTAAAAGAAATTCACAAAATTTTAGTATTTGTCAATTTGTTAAGAGTATCACAATTGAAGAATTTGTTAAAATGTTTATTTTGTCTAAATTAAAAACACTTATTAATTGGAACGTAACCTGTGTTATTGTCCAAATTAAAAACACTTATTAATTGCAACGTAACCTGTGGTATAAGAGTCGAAATATTGGAAAGGACATTGCCGGATAAGGAATAACAGTAGTACTTTTTCATCAACACGAGGTTGTTTGAGGTTACCTGTAAATGGTGTGTGCAGGTGGCTTTTGTGTATGTGTGTGTGTATTTGTTCGTGAATGTGTGCATGTCGCTGTCTTGTGAATATACGCGTCGATCTCTCAATTACCTTTATCCATACAAAGCAAGGCAACCGATTGTTCCAAGAATGAGTATTACCATGATTATGAAGTACTACCGATATGGCTCTGACATTTGTAAAACAGACCATCCTTATAAGTAATCATGAAACAAGAAAATACCAAATACAGAAAAGTACCCCTTTACACCGATCTAGACATAGTTATGAAGTTACCACTTAATCTACCACTTTAACGTTTCATTTGGCAAACTACACCTCTTTAGATTTCATTGTGGATTTGAAATGCAGGGCATTGGCAGTAAAATTCATGTTCTGACTTCTAACAAATATCTTTTAGTAATTAGAACTATAGTTTGTGTGAAAGCAACTCTCCCACCCCAATCCCATGAATTTAAAGCGATTTCTAACTGGTTTAAACTTAACAAATTATCAGTGAATGTAAATAACTACCAGATATCAAAGGTGAAATAAAAAAAATAGCAAAATCTCTATGCACCACGTTCTACAGATTGCGTCCGCCATTTTGCATCTTTAGATAATAAAATATCTCTACACAAAAGCTGGGGGGGGGCTATCATCGGACAGCTTAGTCTTAGCTGTAATAGTCTATAAAGATCTTTTCCATCGGTTAGGTATAGATCAAGCTACAGCATTTCTAAACAAGTAGTCCGTTTTGTGCTCTGTCATCGGATAAGAAGGAAGTTCGGCGAACTGGCGAAGCAATCGGTCTCCTGAAGAGAATCAAGTTATTTACCGAATGCAAATTAAATTTGACGATGTTTAACACCACAACATGAGGTCACAGTATATCATGGATGACCTATCTACCTATCTTCGCCCTCATCCCTCATGAAAATCATTTGATCTTAATCAGACTGTATGTACTGGTAAAAGTCTATTTTTCATCAAGCGTTTTGTCAATTTTCTTGTCGTTTTTAACTTAAAATTGCAGCTGGTGATAATCATTCATATAAGAGCAATTGCATTTTTGTTTTATATTTACCTAGAAATCGCATATATCTTGCTTTAAAGGGGCAGGGAGATTTTTGAGGATACACATTTCTGTCAATTTAACTTGATCGGTTGTAGACCACCTATACCGATAACGTTCGAATATTAATTGGACAAACAATAAAAAGAAAACCAAAACTAAGTTTTTGAACTTGCCTATCGAAATTGCCACATTCCAAATCCCCATCTTTCAGTCTTCATTTACTTTAGGTAATCTAATTATGTAAGCATTCCAAAATGCACACAAAAAGAAGAAACAAAGAACGGTCTAATTAAGGTCACAAGCCTTTAAAGGAAACGTTAACAATGCCATGATGCTTTAAGAAGCTGAAAGTCAATGATGAAGTGACATCAATGTTCACAAACACAGTAGAACCTGGTCTACTGACAAGTTAGAGGTGCGAAAATATGCCCCTACATTATAGCCTTCAATAGCCTTATCACGCCTGATTGAGCGTCGGATTTTAAAGCACAAGCCCTGCAGGTGCTCACGCGGGAAAACTGCCCAAGTTTATAAGTCGTGTCCACACTTGTATTTATTACGGGTTATTAACGAAGTCCGACGGAATTAAAAAACAAATCCACTAATGCCCTCACGCCCTATTTGTCCCCCATGGTGATCTTTTTCACATGCGGTCGAACATAATTCACTTAATACCCCGGAACCTAAATTGATCGTTTTTAGTGTTTGTATTTACTTTGCCGTGTTGACGCGCGTCGGGGTTAACTCCGATCGGACCCTAACTGGCTTAAGTCCGACGACGATTTAATGCCGAAGAGCAGGTTTAAGTCCGGTCGTAACTTTAAAATACGTATTATATCCTGATTTTTTATTCGTGTCAAATCATATGTCGACGGTAGAAATTCATTTTGGAGGGGTATGTGTTGATATAAAAACTAAAGGTCTTATTTAACAGCTGAAATGCTCACTTTGTTCACAATGCGAATGCTTTAAAAAACCCTTTTTACATGAACATTTTGTATCGACTATGTAACGGCTTCATAACAGAATTCCATTGAATTAGATTGTGCGTTAAGTGTGAGACCGCTAATCGATTCTATGTTTGGCGTCATCCAAAGAAGGATAATTTTCACGAACATCGATGCGGGTGAAGAGGAGGATTAGGCCACGTAAAATTGTAGTTCGTTACGAGTGAACCAAAACTCTAAGCTTCTTTTTAAATGATTTACCAAACTGTCAATATTATTATCTGGAACAAATATTAAATTAAACGTATCAGATTTTCTGTAATTCTTTTTGACGTAAAAGAACTTTCAATTGTGAGTAATATCGTTATCATATCGTTTTCTCATGTGAATGCCTCAAGAGTTTTTCAAGTTTGGTTTTTTGGAATTGAGAAGACTTTCCATATGTACCCCCCACATATTTATATTTTGGGTGATTCTTCGCTAATGTCTACTTTTGGCTTAAAAACAAATGAGAAAAAAAGTTTTATCAACATCATAATTTTTTTAAATCTTGGAATTGTTCACAATAGTGCAACAAATCCTAGAATGAAGCACTCGGCCGGACTTAGATCCTTTCAATAATTTTATGCGACATCTAATTTCAGTGTTTGTAGCATAGGGAAACCCATTAAAAGTCATTCGTAACACTATTTGTTACGGAGATGACCATCAGACAGTAATGCAAACTGAGTGAATTCCTACTACGTATCCATCCTCGATATCTGAACAAAAATGACGAACCATTGAGGGAGGATCATTCAAAGGAAAAAACAGAATGATTATGACTCGATTGTATTGCCAATCTGAAACAGGTTAAAGTGTCAAAGAATCATTCCGTACGGTAACAAGTTCGGAAAATGACCTTACGCAAATGATGGTCAAACATTGAGACAAGTATAACGTCTCCAAGGGCGAGCCTGCGTGGATTGTTAATATATTAGTGTACAAGGTCACATTCGCTGTTTTCAACACACTGCCAATCAAATGGACCTTAATTTCCTATATTTATAGTGTTATACAGCGTTCGGAAATGACGCTGAATAAAGGTCTCTCCCTCATTTGTGCAAAAGTCGTATTTTGATGGATTTCCTTCAAGCTTACCGGAGAGAAATGATTGTGTGCCAGGTAAACCAATTCGTGCAGTACTTATGAGCCGGTTCTTTTTGGATTCAGTGGTTTTCATTTAATAGACTGCCCTTCAAAAAAAGGTTCGTTACGGGAATGACTCAAAATCCACGGGACAGACTTTTTTTTAACAAAATGTAAAATTTAGGATTTAAATTGATGCATTATGGCATTATTTGATAGATAGGATAGGTTGCAATCGTAATACTCTAGGATCAAGAGTAATGTCAAAAAGAAAAATTTTACTACCAATTAAATAATGACAATGTAATTTTACGCGTAACCATAGAGACATAGGGTTCTCGGGGGTTTGCATCAAACATTGGAAAATACCAACATGTAACCGTGTGTTTAAACAAGGTTTTATATGTTTTTAATAATCAAGATCATATTATAAGCAGACAAAACCACAAAATAATATTTCAGAAATTGAATTTTTTCATTTATAGTGAGTTTAAAGTAACGAGACACGAAGTAGACCTTCAGCGAAGAGCAACCCATTTACATGATACAAAATTTATTTTAAAATTTGGCCTTGTTTTGATCAAAAACGAATACACGCTAAATACTACATTTTTATGTTATCATGTTAAATTCATGCATTTGCTTTGTAATTTTTCTTCGTTAGAAAAGGACCATTTTTTTAATTAGGGCCTTTATTTTATTCCGGTATCGTGACATCGAATTGTTATTGTAGTGATGGGTAAAGTTATACCGGCCTCTCAGCATGAATGGAATCGTCGACCGCCCAAAAACTTTAATGAACTGACAGGGACCTCAAAAAATCCTACTATCGTAAAGAACGTGTGGACGCGTTCTATCGGAACTAACGGTGGCATTTTTCGTCTTTTTGAAAGGTAAAACACGAAAGCAGTGGTGTTAGTCGGGTGGGCGACTCATGGCAGACACCCCCTTGGAAATGGTGGACCTTTTGAGGCAAGTAGAACAAGGAGGCAAGTGAAAAAGGATGAAGAGTAAAAGAGAAAGGAATCAGTGAGGAATTGGTGTTGGATATTATGATTTACAGCATGCAAGGCTGACAAACCCGTCTCATTTTGCGACTCAAAGAAATAGTCAGTCAGCCGGCAAACGAAGCGAGTACATTACACGTTTCCCAAATCCTACATTATTGTTTCAACTCCCTTGGATACGCCACTGATTCGTGGGGAAATTAATCTTTGCCCATCCATTGCAAGGGAGACATCTACAGGTCCTTTAGTGGAACGGTTTGGACTGCAAAATTGGTGACAACCCCTGCCACCTCTGGTACAACAAAACGCAACCACTTCTAATTCGAAAGCTAATAAAATAACTAATTTAAAAAAAATGATGGGTGTGTGGTTCAAACCTTTGGTGGCAGGGGGTTGTTTTTTGGGTCAAAAAATCACGTTTTTTGAGCTACAAACTTAAGAATATCAAGATTTATTAATTTCTTAGCACACAAATTTTAATCATCATGCAATACTATCAAGTTCTCTGACATTTATATTATAGATTTCCTGTTTTTACAATAATATAAAGGTTCTAGAATGTTTTTAGCCCCAACATCACCTTTTTTTTCCGTTTGTCCCTTTAAAGCATCCTTTTCTATCACATGTCAGCACAACGGTAATTACCTGAACCCCTTTATACAATTGTCATAAATCCTATATCAATACAAAAGGATACCATCAAATAAGATTGTAATATTTTTACTCTTAAAAATATAAAAGATCATTTCGCTTAACTTTGCAGCCCAAATTTCATTTTTCGGCCTAGAAATCATCCTGCACAAATATTTCAACCACACCATCATTTTCGTAAATCTTATATATTTATCCTTCAAAATAAAGGGTGGTTGTGTTTTGTTGTCCGGGGGGAGGGGTAACTTCGAAAACTAGAGGACTTTTCACAAGCTCGGCCGCTCCCGCTATTGCCGCAGAACTTGATAGAGGTCTATACGCGTTTTTAACGGGCCCCGAGGAAAGCCGCTCGTCAATTCTCAAGTTTCGAACACGGACCGCTATATATGGATAGCGTCTCGCACGTAAATATGAATAGTCGGCGACCTGAAACAACCGGAACTTCCACAGCGCCCATTTGTGGCGGGCAAGACATAAGGTCACCGTACTCGAGGTCCATGCAAATCACTGCACTTGGAGAAATGTCTTGTATGTGAAAGAAAAATCTTAATTTTTTTAAAAAGTGTGTGGTAGTTAGCATCGACAAATGATGCCACAGTCTGTGGGCTCGCGTAATAAGTCCGCCCATTGGCGCGATTAGACACCATGAAATGCTGGTATTACATTCCTGTGGAGCATATTGGAAGTGCATTTGTGCAGTTATACAAATCTTATTGATGAAGGGTTGAAACAATAAAAGCTCTGCAAAAGAAAAATTTGTGTTATAAATTATGTGTGAAATATTTTAACAGGAATAAAACTTACAATATAAGTGCATTTTACGTATTTTATTGACACATAATTTTCATGTGCATGCGAATTCTTCAGCAATTTCACTTAGTAATTTCCTTTTCCTTTCTCCCCTCTCACTCCCCCTCCCCTCCACTCTTCCCTCCCCTTTCCCATCCCCCTTCACCTTCTCCCCGCCCCTCCCCATCCCTCTCCCATCCCTCTCTACCCTCTATACTACCTCCCCGCCCCTTCACCTCCACTTCGCCTCCCCCCCTCCCCTCCCCCTTCCCCTCCCCCTTCCCTCCTCATTTTCCTTCCCCCCTCCCTCCCCGCCCCTCCCTCCTCCTCTCCTCTCCCTCTCCTTCCCTTCCCTTCCTCCCATCCCTCACCTACCCCTCCCATTTCCCTTCTCCCTCCCGTCCCCTTCCCCTCCTTTTCCCTCCCCTTCCCCCTTGACTTCCCTTCTTCTTCCTGCCTTTGTTATTTTTATTTTTTATTCATAATAATAAGGTAATTGGATTTATTCCTTTATCCATTCATAATTCTTTCTTTCATGCATTCATTCCCGCGATTTTATATTTATATGCCATTTATCTTATACATGCCTCTGGTTTTCTTTTCCACTGTATTTATTTATCTTTGCACATTTCCATTTGTTGCATTGCATTATTCAAGAAAGTTCTCCTCCTCATTTCAGTTATTCTGAGGTGATTTTGCATATTTTCTGCACGCTTGATCCCCATTCCCCTCCTCATTCCCCCCTCCCTTTCACCTCTCCGTCCGGCTCCCATCGCCATCCCCTTCCCCCCCAATCCCTCCCCCTCCCCCATTCCCCTTTCATCTCCCTCCCCATTCCCCCTTTCCCGTCCCTCTCCCCTCGCCTTCCATTTCCCCTCCACATTTCCCCCTCCCTCCCCTCTCCTCCCTCCCCGGTACCCCTCTCCCCTCCCGTTCCCCCCTCCCTTCCCACTATCCGTCCCCCTTCCCCTCTCCCTCCTTTTCTCTTCCCCTCACCCTTTGCCATTAATTACCATTTAAATGGTCATGGTGGTTTAGGGTTCCTGTGCATGAGTAAAACATATTTCGATAAGTAAAGGTGGTTGGTCACATGTTTGCGGTTTCAATTTTTAATCATTATTCTAACCTCCTTTGGGTGAATTGTATATAACTCACGAAGCCAATTGCCATGGAGCCCACTTACGGTCATCTATTACCCGTTAGCTTACGACTTACAGTTTATGTTCGATCTAAAGCGCTAATCCCTTTAAATACGTGTCCCACACGCCCAAATTTAAGTCCGATAGTAACACCGACAGAATTTAAATTCGCGTAGGGTGTGCGTCCACATGGCAACTTTAAGTCCGACGTTATACCGACCAGAGTTTAATACCGGTATTAATTGACTTCAAGAAGTCCGACCGGTGCACGATATAATCTGTCGATGTTATTAATCCTATAAACCTAATTAGCCGCCATTCATAACGGAACTCATTACTCCTCATTGTGACTGCCACTCTACTCAAAAAGCTCCAAAACACTTCCATCTCCACATACAGAGAGATCCGCTGCCCGATCATTTCCGCCTTACCTAGTGAGTTACTGTACTACATTCCAAATGTTACAAGAGAATATTTGAAGGAGTAATGGTTGTGTTACACAAAGGAGTTCCTGGTTGTGTTTTCCATCCGTTTATAATAAAATCACAAGTTACGAAATCATTTATATTTTTTGTACACTTTTTGTTTTCCCATTTTTTCAAAGTATTCCCAAAATCCCAGACCTAGCCCTAATCACAACCAACTAAGAAATGTTTTGTACTTTTTTATACATTTGTTTTTTTCCATTTTTCAAAGTATTTCTCAAGAATTCCCAAAATCCCAGAATCTAAATTCACAACTTCGAAAATTATTTGTACTTTTTTTAAAACCATTTTTGTTCCATTTTTCGAAGTACAATGTAATTTTCCCAAAATCCGGAATATATTAGTAAAATAATAATTTGGTACTTTTAAAACACATTTTCTTTGTTCTCAAAGTAATTTTCACCTTCAAATACAGGTTTCACAAAGAAGAAACTAAGGTAGATTAAACTCTATAAATTGAAAAAAAAAACCGACATCCAAATTATTTAGGAAAAATAATTCACGATTAAAGGTTACGCTCGTGCGTAACACTGTAAACACTGCATGTGCTGCAGCGCCATCATGGAGACTTCTTTTGTTTACATCCCACACAACCAGGAAGTGATGAACTTACTTGCTAATCTCATACTGATCCTTTATTTGGTAATACACTAAACAATAGATGAATAGGATTATAAACATCGACAGATTATAACAAGGCGTTATACTCGCTCACGCCATATCGCCCGGCAGGTGCTTTGTTCGGTTGCCCGACGTTTGAAACTCACATTCAACTCTCTATGTATTGGCATTTATTGGGAAAACTAACCATGGAACTTACCTTTATGGTAACCAATCCCTTGGTAAACGTAAAATATTACCCTAAGCGGCAATTAACAGAGGCAATTAAGTAATATATCTCGCAATTAGAAATATCTCAATCTCACTTTTATTGCTGAATAGAATTACCACCAGGAAAATAAAAACAATCCAGGGTGTGGTTCAACGTTATTTTTAAAATAATGTACCTATTTATTACGATTCGCATTAGTGTTTCTCACCAAGTTTATACAAAAATAACTAACTAAAAAATTAAAGGATTGTTAAGTGGCAATTGAATATTCCGAGAACGGATCTCACCGACGTACAGCCCTTTTATTACAATCATCTCTGATTACACTTAGTAGATACTTTTAGTTATCCGCATGATATGTTCTTTTATCCCGATATGTTAAAACAATAAATCGCTTAGTACGTAGAAAATTATGGTTTATTGTCATTCCTTGTTCAGCGTCAATAACCGTCCTCACTTACTTATATATACAAAACTTTACCACTAAATCCGACGTTCCCTCCCTTCCCTCGATTGGCATGGCCCCCTAGCCTAAACGACGGCTATGTTCCCTCTTTTGGGTATCTAGCGATTCTAGTTTCTGCTGGGGCCCACCAGTTTTTACTATACCCCATTTTGGTATTAAAAAAGTAATAATTTTTATTTCTGTGTCAGCATTTGAGAAAGATTCCTACAAGGAAATTACCGTTGTTTTATTATGCATAGAACGGGAACCCCCCTATGTGCTACATTGAGAAGGATGCAATGCGTTTTTTAGCTTAAGAGATCAATTCTGAGAAAGCTAAGCCACTATTGTAGATTGGGGATTTTTCACACTATGCAAACAAAGATTGTGCAACCATAAGTTAGTTTCCAATGAAGGTCCATCAATTGACTTTTTTATTGGATAAGATTGCATCATAAGATGATGTCATTTATGGAAATCCGAATGGAATAATGTAAGAGGGCGGAGGGCCGAGTTGGTGTAGCGGTCGAGTCGCGCACCTTTCAGTTCACCCAGTTTGCGGCCCGGCCGTCGAGCCAGTGTCGTATGTGAATTTGGTTGCCGATCCATACCTCGTCCTCGCGGGGTTTTTTCCTAGACATTTCAGTTTCCTCCTGCATCAAAATCGGAACATTCTTTCAATAAAATCTCCCGCTTGTCCTGGGGCCGTCCCTGAAAATTCATGCACATAGCAATAGTGTGCTCTGTGCCTGGGCGAACTGTCGATGTTATAAATAAAAAATCAATAAATAAGATACTGCGGATCAGAACTATTATTAGATGTTGGAAAACCTAACTAGAAAAAAATTAAATACAAGAAAAAAAAAAAAAAGATGCCCTTGGGTAAAATGCTGATCTTGCAGAAATGGAAGATCTGTTGCATAACATGGTACCAGGAATTAATTTGATATAATAGATACAACAGGACTTAAAGCTATTCTAATCTGCCCGTATCGTTTTTTTAAAGCCGGAAGAAGCTCAGTTTTTTTGCCGATCGAAATTATTCCAGTTGTGGTCCTAAAAGTTGATAATTGTGACAGACAGACTTTCTTGGAAATATCTGTTTGGGTTATGCTGCTGATTTTTGGGCCACGAAAGACATAGAACCTTGTCGTCTTGAACCGCTTCTTCTTGCGTATGAAGGCAGCAGCTAAATTATTGAAGTTGGTGGCGCCAGGTCACTGTTGACTGGTTGGGGTTTTGAAAAGCTAATAATCCACGGTGGAACGAATGGTAGGCACTTACTTAGAATGTGACTCCGCAGTTCTGTGGATGTGAGAGGCATCTTGGCAGGCTGGAGATAGTTTCAGCTCCCATCGGTACATATTGCGTGTTGAAAAACGACGACCGACACCTGTTCAAGGTGACCCAATCCTTACGTGGAAGGTTGCAACCATGTGGGAGTTTAAATCATGTGGTTGTGTGGGCATTGGCTAACATAAATTAAAAAATTATAACAAGTTTGTTAATTGCTCTTCAAAGTTAAATATTGGGATATCGTTTTTTAATCATGGATGATGTTAATGATGCACTTGATGTTTGGAGGACTGACATGTTCAATACTGTATGTGATACCCATGCAACCAATAAAAGAGCAACTTGTTAGGGTTTCACCACTTCCTGTCAGAGTCATAGGATTTCATTCCTTGATTTAACCAAAGAATGGAACTATAAAAAAAAAGCCCCATAAAACCAATCATCAGACTGATTGGTAAAACTGCTAGGATAAGAAGAAATAAGAAGGCCAATAATATGAAAAGTACTCAAGAAAAAGACTTACTGTAGTAATTCCATAAATGAGAATGTCAATGATTATCCTAAAAAACAACTTATGGCAACTATAAAAATTAATGAACGCTAACAATTAACCTATGAGCAGTCTGAGAAAAGCAAAGTTCTAAAAATAAACGATAAAAGATGTTGCTGATAAATTCAGTAAATTTTTCACATCAATTGGTAATAACCTAGCTAGTAAATTTGTTGATGATGAAAATAATATAAATTAAACCTTTGGCAATGACAATTCAATACTCATTTTATTTTGATTATGTGACACCAGAGTTTGTTTCTGATGAAATTCGTAAAATGGACCACAAAAAAATCACCTACTTGGTAACTTTTATACTAAGGAAGCTTTTGAAATTGGCTGCACCTATTATCTGGAAAATTCAACTGGCCCGACATATAATCTTTCTTTTTCTTCTCTTTTGTATACATCAACTTTTCCAGATGATTGCTGTTAAAATTTCGTAAATTAAGAAAACAGATTTTCCCTTTCCTACATTTTTCTGTTTTAGAAACCCTAAAAATAAAAAACAAAAACATAAAACTGTAATTTACGGCAATATTTCAAAAATTTCTCTTGGCAAGCAATCATTTCCGGCTTTTTTTTTGGTTTCCGTAATTTCAATTACGAAAAATTCTGGTTCAATACACATTTTTTTTTTTTCCGTAATAGTATACTATTTCTAATTTTCTGTAAAGTAACTGGTCAAGTTCCGTTAATAATTTGACAGAAATATCGTAAATTTACCCTAAAAATGTCTGGAATACTGCTGCCAGAAAGTTCCGTAAATGTAACCGACATTTTTTTTTAACGTGTGGAGCATCAACCAAAGTTGACTCAACCCTATTTTTAAGGATGGTGACAAATCTATTTTACATTATAATGCCGATATCTGTTTTTGGCCAATTCTTTTCAAAAATTATTGAACGTGTTGTTCACAACCAGATTTTAACACCATTTTTTTTTTTTAATTTGAATTGATAACATTTTTAAATTCAATGCCAATCTGGTTTTAGACACAACATTCTACTAACCACCACTCTCATTGGATGTTTCGCCGGACTACATATTAAATAAATGACCATCAGGGTAAGTAACCTGGTGCCTTATTCCTTGCTTCTTAAAAGGCATTTACACCGTAAACCACAACCCAACCTTCTCCTTCAAAACTCAAAACTATGGTGTCAACTTGGTACTAACTCTTGATTGTTCAATCTTACTAGGGGTAGAACCTCAACGGTAAATATTAATTCCACTCATTCGATTTTAGAATCTCATATTGCATACCCGGATTCCAATCTTGGTCCTTATTGTTTATTTATTATTATATTCCACTCTCGGTCTGATTGTATTAATTGCAAATGTTCATGTACGCTGATGTACAACTCTATTATTAGCTCATTCCGCCTCAAATTCTCTCCAAATTGATAGGAATGATAACTGGCTGAATATTGGCGCATTTGTTTTGAATCAACAAGCTTACCTTAAATGTTAGAAACCAAGTACATGATTTTGGAACAAAACATGTTGGGAGCAAGTTTCAATACTTTTCTTTCTTTACTATTGTTATGTAATGACAATTGAAGAGTCGACAAATTTTTAAGTACTTGGGTGGCTTTTCGATCCAAACTTAACTTGGTATAATCATACTGATTATATATCTCCTACTCCTCCATTATTTCTAACGCATTGGTTGTTGTTATTCGCAGGGTTAAGTTTTAATCTCCCCTCAGCTACTCTTAATCTGCTTGCCACGGCCTTGATTTTGTCCACACTTTGACTACTGCATCCAGTTTGGGGGGGGGGGTCAAACGGCATTTGAAACTTCAAATTCAAATCTTCTCTTCAAATTCTTCAACAACTTGCGCCCGTGTGCTCTTTCCTGCTTCTTCTCTGCTGACTTCGTACAACCTATTTGTTGATATGATGACACTTTGGCTGGGATAATTAAGTGACAGATGGAGCAAACCTTTCTTCCTTGTCTTTAAATGGTCTTCAAAATGATGCTCCTTCTTAATTATCATCACCATTTACTTTTACTTCATACCGTGGCAAACGGACATTCCATACAGAGGTGCTTCAATGAGGAATAATCTTTACCCCCTGTCCGCAGAATTTTTTCGAATGAATTTAACACTTAAATCTAATATTGTGTTTTGAATCTTGTTTTTATATGCTTTGCTGTTTATTTATTGCAGTTTCAAGGATAATTGCTGTAAATCTTTTTTCCTTGTAATGTTTTTATTATTTTAAAGGAAACCTTGATTAAAAACTTATTTTATGCTTCTCTAATTAATCTGTTTCCAACATTATCACATAAATTCATTGTTTGTACATACATGTATAAATGTTTATTATTTTGCACTTGTAATTATATATGTATATCGGGGTCTCGTGGGAGACCAGTTTGTATAACTGATTTGAGTTACCCTGAATAAATAAAGTTTTACTACTACTACTACTACTACGTCTTGGAGTATCTAGCCAATCAGTGTTCTGTGTCTGTAGAATACTGAATGGAGAGCTGGAGAGTTTAGCAGTAGCATGCCGACAGAAAGGTCGACGGGAGCACAGTCTCTGTCTGCCAAGCTAGTGTGTTTCTTTGATAATATTATGCAACAGGTACTTGTTGTCCAACAGAGCCTTGTTCACAAGTTTATTTGTATGATGTTCTCTCCGAAGCACTGCAGGTGCAATGCCTGAAAGCACTGGTAGAAACTCAGATGGAGTGAGACGTAGGCAGCCAGTAATGGTTCTCATGGTCTCGTTGAGTACTGTGTCCAGCTTCTTTGTGTGAGAGCTATTGTACCATGCTGGGACTGCATACTCAGCAGCGCTGTAAACCAGAGCCAGGGCGGTGGTGCGTAGGGAGGATGTGCTAGCAATCCAGGAAAATACAGCAAGGCGGCACAGGAGGTTATTCCTCGAGGATACCTTTGCAAGTACTGACTAGAGATGCTGCCGATAAGTAAGCTGAGCCTGCTGATCAAGCTCCACTCCCAGGTAGGTTGCTGTAGGATTGTATGGAAGAGGCGCTCCATTGAGATTGATTTGAATCTGGCGATGAGCCTCTTTGGTGTTAAAATGGAAGACAGTGGCGGTGGTCTTGGCTTCACTCAGCTTGAGTCTCCAGGTCTTGAGATATGCTGCAAGTAGGGCCATGTCTGAGGTAAGTATGCTTTCTACTTCAGTTCAGCTTCTGTCCCAGTGAAGAAGAGCAAGATCGTCAGTGTAACCATATTGTGGGACACCGTTCCTCAGACGATGCAGTCGACTGCTCTGCCCATCACCGATCTTGAGGACATCTGAATTGTACAAGGTGCCGGTCCAGGATGGTCCTGAGAAGCTTGATTGTCAGACACTGATACCACACGGTATCATATATTCCAGTAAGGTCCACCAAGTTGACGCCTTCCTTACGACGCTTTTCAAAGCTCCACTCAATATCATTTGTGAGTTTTACGATCTGATGGACAGTGCTCCGGCCACGGCGAAATCCTGCGTGTTCATTAGGCAGATGGGATTTGGCGACTGGTTCCAGCAGGAACTGATGGACAACGTTATCTTCAGGACTGCTCCGAAAAAGAAACTTAATTTCTGAAGAGGCTTTCCTTGTGGAAATATATTAAAGCCAACAGCCATTTTAAAATATTCGCCGCAAGGATCATCGTTGAACTGCAACGTTTCTTTAATTCTGGACATTAGCCGCCAGGTCAGATTGGACATATTAGTATCGGTATTCCTAAGGACATTATATAATATTACCTCAGAAGAGAGAGAGAGAGGTGGGGAGAGAAGTACATGTTAGACAATTAAATTACTGAACCAAGTAGTAGTGAATGGAGTTCACCATGTATTCTGAACGGTATACTAAATTACATCTGGATATAGGGCTTACCGCCTAGTTTTAGGATTACGCAAGGATATATCTCAAATATGATTCTGAAGCTATCGTAGCATTGTTATGTGATTCTTATGTGTCATATTTGCATATATACGACCATTTCAATTTTTTTCTGTGACCATATTGACGCGGGCTAATAAATATCGGGTGTAAATAAGACAAATCGACATGTGCGTTAACTTCAAGGATCTCGAAGCTCAAAATCGTCCCAAACCATTGTTTTCCGATTCCTCGGACTGATGAATATATTGATATGATCGGAAATGCCAAATTTTATAGCAAATTTGAGTTGTTAAAAGAAGCAACAAGGTGCCGTGCCATTCAACCTTTTATTCCTGATGATGGCCTATAATAATACAAATATGGCATTGGTTTAAAACATTCTGCCGCAACTGCAAGGATTACGTCGATGAATTGCTCGTGTGCAGCAAGACGTGGGAAGAACACACGAGACAACTACGTCAATTGTTTGAGAAATTATATCAGGCATTTTTGACTTTGAATTTGGTGAAAAGTGAATTTCGCCCTCAAACTTTACAATTTTGGGAAGGGCCAGTAACAGTAAAGTTAAAGCAATTGATAAACCACTCACACCTCTCAAAGCAAAAGAGATGGAGATTCCTTGATTTGGTAGGATATTACAGAAAACACTGTCCAAATTTCTCAGAAATTGCATGTCCACAAAACAATCTTCTCAAGAAAAGTGCGAAGTTTGCATTATTATGCTCATTCCCTGGTGATCTCCAGCCCATGGAAGTGTTGAAGAAAAAGAAGAAGAAAAAGAATAATAATAAAAGTTTGCGCTTGGGCCAGATTCAAACATAAACGTAGGCGTTACTAGCACATCGATCTAACCAAATGAGCAAGTTGGGTAGGTGGGCGAGCAACAATCCTGAGTATATTATAAGAATTTTAAATCCGAAAGATGTTCGGAGCAACCACATCCAGGGAAAGATTAATAATTGTCTACCGAGTGAACTAAATGGTCAAATATTTTAGTCAAATATTTCTCAAGTGTTTTGTTTAGTCAGAGCAATAGCAAGCAACCGTAGGGATGTGGAGTTCAGGAAAACAGGTGATGACGAAATTAAAAGTGGTGGCAATTTGTATACGATGCCATTTCCCAAAATGGCAGCCATCTTAAAGGCAAAAACACCTAAGAAGACAATTTTGGTGTTAAAATGTTTTTAATTAGTCAAGGAATTCAATAACACTATTCCAAAAACTATCAAATGTTGCATGTGCCGGCATTTTCCAAAATGGCTGACATCTTATTGACACAAACCTTACATCGCATATCCTATGAAGATGATTGTGGTGTCAAACTAAAGATTTTCTGGGTCAAGGAGTTCAATAAAACTATTGAACTATTTGTGTTGTATTGATTATCAAGCTTACAGCGTTTGGGTTAATATATTTTATCACTTTGCCACATTAGGCCTGATATTACAGTAATTCTAACACTGTTGGGTACTTTTATTTAAAATATTGGCCTACCTTGGAAAACAGTGAAACAATGCAAGTGAACATCACTTTAATATTCATCTTACAGTTTTATCTTACAGAATAGATTTATTGAACTCCTAGACCCAGAAAACACTCAATTTGACACAAATATCACCTTCATAGGTTAAATAATAAGAAATATACGGTTTTCTTAGATAAGATGTCGGCCATCTTGAACAATAGCTGTGTATAAAATTGACATGACTCGGACTATTCTGGCAATTGTATTTTGAACCTGTCGGCCATCTTGAACAATAGCTGTGTATAAAATTGACATGACTCGAACTATTCTGGCAATTGTATTTTGAACCTCTTAGCCCAGACAACATACATTTCGACAATAATTTGCTATAGTTTCACTATTACCTTTAAAATGGCGGCCATTTTGGAAAATGTTCGTTATGCTAATCGTCATCACCTTTAATTTTGTCATCACGTACTCACGAACTACACAACCTAATGATAAATTTTAGCTATGATTGCAAATGTTATTATTCCGGCCCTGGTTGGTAGAAATCTAAGGCCTTTTTTCACATGATTCTGAGCACTTTTTGAAAAAAAAATCAAGACTATACGAATGTGACAGTGTTGATTGCGCCACACTTGGAAACAATTCAAGTTGGTAGTTAATGCCAGTGATGTGGGAATTTTGAAGTATATCCAAGAATTAACAACAGTGTATGGAATTCTTATGTACACAGATCATAATCCGTTGACATTCATCCACAAGATGAAAAATAAAATTCAAATTGTAAGTTGGAGTTTAACTCTACATGAGTACAGTCTCTCAAAGGAACAGAAACTGCATTGGCAGATGCTTTATCCAGGCCTGCCGTTTAGTGTAGTGAAATTATTTCTGATTTGGTTTTCATTGAATACCGTAACATAACTAAACAAATTGTATTCATCGAAAGACTCAGTAGAATTCGCCGAAGTAAAATGAATTATCGCAAGAATGTCAGAGAGCGGCTTTGACATTTCTTAAATACATTCAACCACACGTGTTAATTAATTACTGTAACGTCTGCTAACAAACTCTATGCTGAGTAGATTATGATATTATTAGACAAAATTGGAAAGAAAGGCCATCTATTTAGACTAAAAAAAAAAAAAAAAAAAAATCTTACAGAATAGATTTATTGAACTCCTAGACCCAGAAAACACTCAATTTGACACAAATATCACCTTCATAGGTTAAATAATAAGAAATATACGGTTTTCTTAGATAAGATGTCGGCCATCTTGAACAATAGCTGTGTATAAAATTGACATGACTCGGACTATTCTGGCAATTGTATTTTGAACCTCTTAGCCCAGACAACATACATTTCGACAATAATTTGCTATAGTTTCACTATTACCTTTAAAATGGCGGCCATTTTGGAAAATGTTCGTTATGCTAATCGTCATCACCTTTAATTTTGTCATCACGTACTCACGAACTACACAACCTAATGATAAATTTTAGCTATGATTGCAAATGTTATTATTCCGGCCCTGGTTGGTAGAAATCTAAGGCCTTTTTTCACATGATTCTGAGCACTTTTTGAAAAAAAAATCAAGACTATCTTTACGAATGTGACAGTGTTGATTGCGCCACACTTTTGGAAACAATTCAAGTTGGTAGTTAATGCCAGTGATGTGGGAATTTTGAAGTATATCCAAGAATTAACAACAGTGTATGGAATTCTTATGTACACAGATCATAATCCGTTGACATTCATCCACAAGATGAAAAATAAAATTCAAATTGTAAGTTGGAGTTTAACTCTACATGAGTACAGTCTCTCAAAGGAACAGAAACTGCATTGGCAGATGCTTTATCCAGGCCTGCCGTTTAGTGTAGTGAAATTATTTCTGATTTGGTTTTCATTGAATACCGTAACATAACTAAACAAATTGTATTCATCGAAAGACTCAGTAGAATTCGCCGAAGTAAAATGAATTATCGCAAGAATGTCAGAGAGCGGCTTTGACATTTCTTAAATACATTCAACCACACGTGTTAATTAATTACTGTAACGTCTGCTAACAAACTCTATGCTGAGTAGATTATGATATTATTAGACAAAATTGGAAAGAAAGGCCATCTATTTAGACTTATGTATTTTATTTTTTTAGCATATTGCAAGACTAATTGTATATGCCGACAAGACAATGAACGTATAAATATGCATTATAATTCAAATAAAAGCAGCCGAGTTCAACTGAAGCACATACTGATGGAAAAAATGGTTTGTTAAAAAAGATGAAAGATTTTTGGTGCAAGCGGTTTGACGTGTTCTCAGCAAAGCTCTTGAACATGCAAAAGGAACCTTTTCGCGAGAAAAAGGTATCGCACCTCAGGGATTTAAACACGTCTCTTATGTAAATCCACAAATAGCGCCGGATCTACTAAGCATTATTAACACAAATGTTCGCTCCAAGGTAAAAACCAAGAGCCCTTGATTAGCTAATGCACCGTGTAAAAACCCTCGTTGACCGGTACGGGTCGAAATTTCAAGCTAAATTTAGTTAATGAAGATAAACCAATTTTTTGTAAACGTGGTTCAAGTTGTTGGTTTAGCTCATAGAATGAAATATAGGAATAGTTTGGACTATCTTACGTGTTTGGTTATTAATCAAAATGGCGAATAAAGTCAACAGCTATTGGAAGCAATTGGATTCTATTGACCTGTGACCTAAGCATACCAGATAAGACAAAATATTCTTTATTTCAATCCTTTAAGCTAGGGATACAATTTGCGCCACATATTACTTGAATCAAAGCATCTTTTAACCTGAGTACATATAAAAATGGACTTTTTCACCATTTTTAAAGTTTTTACCCCATAACTCGGAACGAACTATAAACCATAGATGGTGTAAACTATACCTTTTTGGAATCTTGTAACCAGATAAACATCATGGTGTGCTTTTCAGCTCATTCGGAACATTTTAAGATTTTGACCCCTGTATAACCTTGAAACCCAAGCTGGTGTCCATTAAAAAAAAAAAAAAAAAAAAAACTAATTGTATATGCCGACAAGACAATGAACGTATAAATATGCATTATAATTCAAATAAAAGCAGCCGAGTTCAACTGAAGCACATACTGATGGAAAAAAATGGTTTGTTAAAAAAGATGAAAGATTTTTGGTGCAAGCGGTTTGACGTGTTCTCAGCAAAGCTCTTGAACATGCAAAAGGAACCTTTTCGCGAGAAAAAGGTATCGCACCTCAGGGCTTTAAACACGTCCCTTATGTAAATTCACAAATAGCGCCGGATCTAATAAGCATTATTAACACAAATGTTCGCTCCAAAGTAAAAACCAAGAGCCCTTGATTTAATGCACCGTGTAAAAACCCTCGTTGACCGGTACGGGTCGAAATTTCGAGCTAAATTTAGTTAATAAAGATAAACCAATTCACTAGCGTGGTTGGGAAGTATTATTTTCCGTTCTTAGTGGGGGATTGTAGTGCACAGATCTTATGTGAGTGTGCAAATCTGGATAAATTTCTGAATTTTGGTACAAAAGTACTTTATGCTTACATAAAACAATTGATTGAAGCACTTGCCACACCCTTATCATGGCACCCAGCTTGGATTTCAAGGTTATACAGGGGTAAAAATTTTAAAATGTTCCCATTGTGTTGAAAAGCATACCATGATGTTTGTCTGGTTACAAAGGATTCCAAAAAGGTATAGTTTACACTATCTATGGCTTATAGTTTTGGAATTATGGGTCAAAAATTAAAAGTTGCTCCAATTTTTGTAAAACGTGGTTCAAGTTGTTGGTTTAGCTCATAGAATGAAATATAGGAATAGTTTGGACTATCTTACGTGTTTGGTTATTAACCAAAATGGCGAATAAAGTCAACAGCTATTGGAAGCAATTGGATTCTATTGACTTGTGACCTATTTTGTTGGATAACGTGAAAACTAAGCATACCAGATAAGACAAAATATTCTTTATTTCAATCCTTTAAGCTAGGGATACAATTTGCGCCACATATTACTTGAATCAAAGCATCTTTTAACCTTTGACCCATGTACATATAAAAATTGACTTTTTCACCATTTTTAAAGTTTTTACCCCATAACTCGGAACGAACTATAAACCATAGATGGTGTAAACTATACCTTTTTGGAATCTTGTAACCAGATAAACATCATGGTGTGCTTTTCAGCTCATTCGGAACATTTTAAGATTTTGACCCCTGTATAACCTTGAAACCCAAGCTGGTGTCCATTAAAGGGGGTGGCAAGTTCTTCCATAAATTTTTAGGATTATCATTGCCTAAAGTACTTGTGTCCAAAAGTTCACAATTTTATCCGGAAGCGCACACTCCTTCACTACAACCCCCTGTTATCTTGGCCAAGGTGCAGGTTTTCGTTTTTTGTTTTTTTCTCACATGTTTATATAAATTGCTTCCACCTGTAAATGATAAAGCGCATCCACACCCATGACCACCGCAATCAATCTCACATACAAATAGCCTGGGAGCTAGCAGATATCTGTAACACATCTCAAGTACAAAATGTTTGAGTGATTAAATATGTAGACAGCGTGACAGAGACCGCGAAAACATTATTCTTAAGTGCCGTAAATGATGCCTCTGACTCAAAGATTGCGAAATATAATTGTTTGGTGTAATACTTAAAAATAGTCAACTAGAACTAAATATTGTCACCTAAAATGCTTAATTCCAAAGTGGGAGGTTAATCGGAGTTTTCGTTTTCATGCAGTAAGCATTTGTGTACAGTATAACATTGCCATCTGTGTATATTAAAGAAAATTCTGGATCCGGAATTTTATAACAAAGTTGTGATTTCTATATGAAGAACTTCGATTGAGCTTAGTTATTACACACAGTGACTATTATATGGACAAGCATCATGTATATGCAAAAAAACACAATATGTTTGAAAATTGAGGGCGCCCTCAGGAAATCTCTGAGTCAGCCTTTTTAAGGAGGGGGTCTAGACAAATATTACACAGTGTCAAATTGTTAAATTGTTCCAATCATGTTGAAAAGTATTCCACGTTTAAGGGACGTTAGGGATATATATGTTTTTGTGTGTGTCTCTCTGTGTGTGCGTGTGTGTGTGTGTGTGTGTGTGTGCGTGTGCATACGTGTGTGCGTTTGTCTAAGTATGTTTAAATACGCACCAAAATATGTCATGCAGACAGTATTTTAGATCATGCAATTAAGTTTTAAAGGTGCATTTCGTGATCCTAGCACCTCATTTTTTGTTTATGGTTCACTAGATATTCCCGAGAAAAATATTTGTACCCATGGGCCACTGTGTTGTTATTTCTGACCATTTAAAGGCTGACTCGGAGATTTTCCCGATGAGGGCGCACTCATTTTTCAAACAAATCGTGTTTTTTGCATATGGATAATGCTTGTGAAATAACTAAGCTAAAACGAAGTCCTTCATATAGAATATCACAACTTTATTATAAAATTCCGGATCCGGAATTTTCGTTATACACGGTATCCTATGGCACTGTTACACTGTGCATAAATATTTACTGCATGAAAACGAAAAATCCGATTCATCTGTAACTTTAGTTCTAGATGACTATTTTTAATTACTGCACAAAAAAATCTAAATATTTCAAAATCTCTGAATCAGCCTTTAAGGAGAGAAAATACAAAATTGCGAATTTCTTCCGGAGTAGATCGAATTTTGCACTTAAGATTAGGCACTATACTTAGGCCAACGGTTCAAAATTATGATATGTGACTCATCACATCAAAACCTACCAGTTGTCGGGAATTTGCATTTCAATATATTATTTAAATTATGCATGAAAAAACAAAGAAAATAAAAAGAAATTTAACCCCATTTTTCCTCATAAAATTGTAATGTTACACATAAGAGGTATCATTTTAAAGCTGATAATATGGGCTTTTTGATGCAAACAAAATCTCAACTTGAACCTTGAGCGACAACTGGCAGCTTTTGATGTGATGGGTCACATATACAAATCTCAACTTTTTTGCGGGTACGTCGGGGGACGAGGCTGTGGATCACGAAAATATGCTCCTTACTCTGCAACCCTCCAGGGCATGTCGTGGGACTGTATGTGAGACACTCGACAAACACTGAAGTAGGCTGAACATGTGGAGTGCATATCTTGCATCAATTAACATGTAATATAATCTCGCAGATGACTTAATACAATATTGTTTTTATTTCAGTTTTCCTAATGTAGTCCGTACTATTAATATAAAATCGGTGATCCACTCGAAAGAATCAAAATATTTGAAATTTTCAGAAATATCTTAAAAAGTGAAGGATATGTCTGTAGAAGTCGTATAAGTCATCTTCTCCAACTGAAAAATTGACAGAAATGGAAATGGAACAAATCTGTGGGCCCTGACGATATCTCTCCTAGATTTTTGAAAGATGGTGCCGAACAACTATCTCCAGTTATTACTCATATTGTCAATCTGTCAATCACCTCCAGCACGGTCCCCAATGACATGAAACTTGCCAAGGTTATTCCCATTTTTAAGTCGGTAATTACCGGCCCATAAGTTTGTTTGGTACTGTTTCCAAGATCCTCGAGAAATGCGTCTATGTGCAGTTTCAAGAATATCTTATTTCTAAAAATCTCATATACGATTATCAGTCAGGCTTTCGTTCTGGATATTCAACAGACACATGTCTTATTTACCTGACTGACTACATAAGATCTCAAATATCAGAGGGGAAATATGTTGGCATGTGTCTGTTGGATGTCCAGTAAGCATTCGACAGTGTGAACCACACCATTTTATGCCACAAGCTGGAGGCTATGGGCATTGATTCCTCGTGGTTTGCATCTTATCTTTCCATCCGGCAGCAATTTGTCTGCATTGATGGCATCGAGTCTGAGCGCAAAGAAGTGCCTTGTGCTGATCCTCAAGGGAGTCTTTTAGGCCCTTTACTTTACCTTTGTTATTCCAACGACATGGTAATGGCTGTGAACAACAAGCTTCTCTTATATGCCGATGACAGTGTCATTATAGCCAGTGATGCAAACCTGGGAACCATTGCTGATAGCTTGAGCAGTGACATGAAGTCGGTTAATAGGTGGCTGGTTGACAACCAGCTTTCCTTACATACTGGAAAACTTAACTTGTCTTGTTTGGTTCAAACAAAAACCTTAGCAAGGTTGATAACTTTCATGTCTTGTATGAAGACCAAATAATCAAACCCAGTAATTATGTCAAATATCTTGCCAGCTTTCTTGATCAACATCTCTCTGGGGAAGTCATGGTTGATTCCATAGTGAACAAAAGCACTGGCAGATTGAAGTTCATGTATAGGCACTCAAAAATTTTTCTGCCAAAAAATTCGCAAAGATCTTTGCTCTTCTCTCATCCAATGTCATCTTGATTATTGCTCAGCAGCCTGGTACACCGGCTTGACTAAGAAATACCAGAGGAAGTTGCAAGTGTTTCAAAACAAAATGGTCCGGTTCATCCTTGACATGTCCCCCAGAGAGCATGTCGGTCAAGCTAACCTCCAGTCACTCAATTATCTGGATATACAAAATAGAACCAGGCAATTGCGTTTACATCGTGTTCACAAAGTTTTAAATTGTACTGGCCCCTCTTACCTCCATCAATTTTTCACACAAACATCTGCTGTCCACGGCTATGCCACCAGAGCCAACGCAATGAATTTTGATGTACCACGTGTCAAGGGTCAAACCTTCAAATCATTTTTTACCAATCTATACTCGACTGGAATTCATTGCCAAGCAGTATTAAAAACATCCAGGACAAACAAGCCTTCAAACAGGTTCTAAAGATCCATCTCAGCCAATTTGCAATGTCCCAAGAGCATGCTGCTTTCGTCTAACTCATTCCAATGGTTATTCCACCTTTCTGTCTCAGTTTGGATCAGGCACCATTGTCCTTTTTTGCTGGACCCCGACGCGTTGGAAATGGGTTTGCATGAGTAGCCAGACTCAATGGGTTATCCTTGCATATTTCTGGTTTTTGGTGTCTTTATATCCTTGTATTTAAGTGTTTTGTATTTTTGTTGTATCTGTACCGGATTATGCTAAATAAAAAACAAACAAACAAACAAACGTAGAAAATAGCAGTGTTCATGTTCAAAGATTTGAATTGGAGGTTAATGTCTGCATATATTTAGCTTTGAGTGTATTGGCAAATAATCAATGCACGCGCGTTCAGTTTGACGACGAATAATGGTACAAGTCAAACTGACGTGACGTAAATGCTTTGATTTTTGCTGATGCACGAGAAACTAAAAATATGCAGACATGAACCTAATTCACCAACGTTATTACAGCATACAATTTACAAAATCAAACCTTAAAACAGCATGAAATCCAATGCAGTAATGTGCGAACCGAAAAAAAATGCATATACCCGCCCATAAAATGAAACAATCCAAAGTTCTAAGCACACATTAACATACGCACCGTGCAATGATAAATATCAATACATGATTCGTATCCAATCATATTCTTTCTCTCGTAATAAACGTTCATGAATCTCCATTCAGTTACGTGCGGTTGTAGAAAGTGTCCGTACGGACAGCAATGACTACAATATCTTTATTAGGATGCTTTTGGGCTTATCACTTGCAGGGTATGTTAGGATACCTATACTTGTTACAGATATTCAAAAATCTTGTTTTTTTATGATTTTTGTCGATTTTCTGATTTAGCAAATCACTGATAGTGCCTTTACTTCAACTACATCGTCCACAAATATGTGTCGAGATAGTTCGGCACACGCCGAGAATTTTTGTCATCTTAGATCAAACTATAACTATCCTAGTAATTTGATTCCGGTTCCTAAACCGGGTTCCTAAAGCAAAACATTTTGCTAATCTAAATGTTCACACTTGGAATTCTCTTTCCATATCCAATAAAAGAGTCACATTGTTGGATCATGTATTTGAACATGATGTTGATATCATGTTTATAAATCAAACTTAGTTCGCCGAGAATGACCCAGTTGCCATAGGTGAATGTACCTACCAAGCTATGATTTCATCAACCATCCCCGTGGAAATAATGATGAACATGGTGGTATTGGTAAAAAAACCCTTAATTTAACTACCTTTCCCACTGATTTTGAAACATCTAACTTTTGAACATATTCGAGTCACTGACAAAACTAAGTCTGTTCAATTTGTTACGGTGTATGGGCCCACACCGTCGACTACCAATGGCCTTCTTACTTTCCAGTTCTTGACAGAGTTCAATTTCTTGATGACATTTATACTATTCTTAGCCAATTGTTCATTCTCGGTGACGTTTAATGTTCACATTGATAATCCCTATAAATGGGATTTTAAACGTTTCTTATCTACTTTGCTTACTTATGGATTTTGCCAACTCGACCCACACATAAACATAGTCACACCCTTTATTTGGCGATAACTCGACTTGATGATGGTATTGTTAGAACTGTCTTGTCCATCCTTTGTGGTATTTGGATCATCACATTGTCATGCGCTCTGTTCAGTCTGTTAAACCACCTCCTATGAAGGTTGAAAACCTCGCGTGATTTTCGTAATTCAATACTTTTCTCAGCAGTGGTTGAAAGTCTTGTAGGTGTCTATGTGAACACTGCAATGTCTGCAGTCCCTGTCGATTATGATGATCCTGATACACTCTGTGATTATAATGAGACCATTACGTCTCCTGTTCTTTATTAACTTTGCCCTATTGTCACCATAGGGACTCGCCTTCATTGGTATATAAGATCCACCAGGAGAGGCGGGTTCATAGGCATCTTGAGCGTAAATGGCGCAAATCATAGATGCCACTCTTGCCTGGTTTAGATTCCCTAGGTTTGGATTTTATCTCACTGACAGTAGTACCCGAGTGATTGGTTAACAATGAAATGTCCAAGCAGTATATTTTCAACTACTCTGTTCCTCAGGGCTCCATTGTAGGGCCGCAAGGTTTCATAATGTACACTCACCCAGTCGGTGACATTACTAGGAATCATGATATTAACTTCCACTCATATGCTAATGATACACAGCTTTTCTAATATTGCAGGTAATTGTGTGCATGCTCGTCTAAAACGTTCAAGCTGTATATCTGACATAAACACCTGGATGTCAAAAAACATGCTGCAGATGAATCAAGAAAAGGCAAAATTGATTGTCTTTGCCACGCCCTATGTTTTGAAAAATCTGTCTTCAATGCAGTTAGATCTGGGCGACACATCTGTTCCTGGGTGACACGCATCTGTGTGTGTGTGTGTGTGTGTGTGTGTAAAGAATCTCGGGGTTATGTTTAGCTATGTTTGATTCCACCATAAGTATGTCCAATCAAAGTGGTGTAAATTACAATATTCGTAGCTTGTGGCTTTTTCGTAGGTTTATCATTTTTGATGCTTGCAACCATGCTGTACAATCTTTGGTCTTGTCTTGCAATGGCTATGCCAACCCATTACTATACGGCGCCAATTACATAGTTCTCAAAAGGCTCCCGCGCTTTCAAGATAAAGCTGCGCGTTTGATGTTCGCATGCAGTCGTGACCAGAGTTCGTCACAACCTTTAAATCACTCTCTTCACTGGTTGTTTGATAAGGAACTAGATGATATACAAATCCTTATTTGTGTGTCTAAGTCTCTTCATGGTCAGGCTCATACTTTACTGGTGGTCTAAATGTATGATGGTGTTGGACAGTAATTCTGACGATACAGGACGAAGGTTTCGGTCTTCTTCTGATGTTACGCGGCTTGTTTTTTCTCCATAGAAAGCGTACATTTGGCGACAGATCATTCAACGTAATCGGTCCTAGTCTCTGGAACAAGATTCCCGTTAATGCCAGAGAGGTACCTTCAACTAGTGTCTTTAAGCGGCTCCTGAAAACATAGCTATTTCCTGATGCTTAAAATTATATTAACTTTGGATTTGTTAGTTTTCGTCCTTATGCTTATATAAAACGCTGCTGCATATAACAATACTGTATAGTAGTTTTTAATTAGTCAAGGAGTTCAATAAAATATATTCCAAAAACTTTCAAATGTTGCATGTGCCGACATTTTCCAAGATAGCTGACATCTTATTGACATAAACCTTACATCTCATAGCCTATGAAGATGATTGTGGTGTCAAATTAAAGATTTAAAAAAAAAAAAAAAAAAATAAAATATTGACAAAAACTGTCAGATGAAGATGTGAATGAAAGTAAAGAAGTTTTCATACGTCACTATTTTCCAAGTTGGTCGACATATAAGGCAAAATCCTTTATACCTCATACTATACAGCACCTAGGATGGCGATTTTGATGACAAAGTGTACGTTTTTAGGTCAAGGATTTCAACAGCAATATTCCCAAAATTGTCACACGAGTCGTGAGTCATGTTATTCATGGACCACCAAGGTGACACCCCAAATGTGGACACATTGAACTATAGTATTTCCAACATATATCTGGAATTACATGGGAATTTTGATATGTATGCCTGTATTACTTAATTAGAAATTATTATGTGTTTGTTTCAGATATGTTAAGGGTAAAATGGCCGGGAATTTCGAACACTTAAAATGGTCGTGGTCACGTGTACACCTGTTGGTAGTCAATGTTTTGGGTTTTTCGGTTATAGGGACCCTAAAGCGCAGTTAGAAAGCTTAAAGGAAGAGTTACTGAGGATTTTGTGTTGGTATTGATTATCAAGCTTACAGCATTTGGGTTAATATAGTTTATCACTTTGCCACATTAAGTCTGACATTACAGAAATTCTAACACTCTTGGCTACTTATTTAAAATTGGAAAACAGTTACATAATGCAAGTGAACATCACTTTAATATTCATCTTTTGAGAATAGTTTTATTTAACTCCTTGACCCAGAAAACACTCATTTTGAAAGCAAATCACCTTCTTAGGTTAAATAATAAGAAATATACGGTTTTTTAGATAAGATGTCGGCCATCTTGAACAATAGCTGTGTATAAAATTTACCTGACTCGGATAATTATGGCAACTGTATTTTGAACCTCTTGGCCCAGACAACATACATTTCGACACTAAGTCGCTATAGTTTCACTATTAAATTTAAAATGGCGGCCATTTTGGAAAATGTTCGTTTATGCAAATTGTCATCGCTTTTAATTTTGTCATCACGTACTTTCATGAACTACACAACCCAATAGTCGATTTTAGCTATGATTGCAAATGTTATTATTCCGGCCTTGGTTCTCTCTAAATGCCACTCTTTTAGAGTGACTACAGGGCCCACTCTGAAAAGAGTGAAAATTCACACCTTTCAAAGAATACTGTTTTTGTCAAATTTACTCTTGATAATTTATCAAATGAAAAAATGATATAATTTTGTCAATTATCAAGATAAAATTTGACCCAAAAAGTATTCTTATAAAGGTATAAAATTTCACTCTTTTTGGAGTGGGCCCTGTAGTCACTCTAAAAGAGTGAAATTCACTCTTTTGCATTTAGAGAGTTGGTAGAAACCTAAGGCCAAAACAAAAAATAAACAAATAACAACTAAACAAATTTTATTCATCGAAACATTTAGTAGAATTCGCCGAAGAAAAACGAATTATCGCAAGAATGTCAGAGAACGGCTTTGGCATTTCTTAAATAATTCAGTCAACGTATTAATTAATTACTGTAACGCTGGCTAACAAACTCTATGCTGAGTAGATTATGATATTATTAGACAAAATTGGAAAGAAAGGCCATCTATTTAGACTAATGTACTTTATTTTATCTGATCCTATTGCCGGACTAATTGTACATGTACGACAAGACAATGAACGTATAAATATGCATAATAATTCAAATAAAAGCAATCGAGTTCAACTGAAGTGCATACTGATGGAAAAAAAATGGTTTGTTAAAAAAGATGAAGATTTTTGGTGCGAGTTGTTTGACGTGTTCTCAACAGAGCTCTTGAACATGCAAAGAGAACCTTTTCGCGAGGAAAAGGTATCGCACCTCAGGGATTTAAACACGTCCCTTATGTAATTCCACAAATAGCGCCGGATCTACTAAGCATTATTAACACAAATGTTCGCTCCAAAGTAAAATCCAAGAGTCCTTGATTAGCTAATGCACCGTGTAAAAACCCTCGTTGACCGGTACGGGTCGAAATTTCAAGCTACATTTAGTTAATGAACGATAAACCAATTCACTAGCGTGGTTGGTAAGTATTATTTTCCGTTCTTAGTGGGGATTGTAGTGCACAGATCTTATGTGAGTGTGCAAATCTGGATTTAAAATTATGAATTTTGGTACAGAAGTATTTTATGCTTAGATAATCAAAACAATTGATTGAATCACTTGCCACACCATTTTCATGGCCCCAGCTTGGATTTTAAGGTTACACAGGGGTAAACATTTTTAAAATGTTCCGATTGTGTTGAAAAGCGCACCATGATGTTTGTCTGGTTACAAGGATTCCAAAAAGGTATAGTTTATAGTTTTGGAATTATTGGGTAAAACTGTAAAAATGGTGAAAAAAGGTCAATTTTGGTTTGTACAGGGGTGCGGGATCAAAAATTAAAAGTTGCTCCAATTTTTGTTAATGGTGGTTCAAGTTGTTGGTTTACCTCATAGAATGAAATATAGGAATAGTTTTGACTCTCTGAAGTGTTTGGTTATTAACCAAAATGGCGAATAAAGTCAACAGCTATTGGAAGCTATTGGATTCTATTGACCTGTGACCTATTTTGTTGGATAACGTGAAAACTAAGCATAACAGATAAGGCAAACTATTCCGTATTTCAATCCTTTAAGCTACATATTACTTGAATCAAAGCAACTTTTAACTGTTGACCCATGTGCATACAAAAATTGGCTTTTTCACCATTTTTCACCAGTTTTTACCCCATAACTCCGGAATTATAAGCCATAGATAGTGTAAACTATTCCTTTTTGGAATCCTTGTAACCAGACAACATCATGGTGTGCTTTTCAGCACATTCGGAACGTTTTTAAATTTTGACCCCTGTATAAACTTGAAACCCAAGCTGGGGTCCATTAAGGGGGGGGGGGGGTGGCAAATGCTTCCATCAATTCTATGCCTAAAGTACTTGTGTGCAAAAGTTCACAGTTTTATCCGGAAGCGCACACTCTTTCATTACAACCCCCGCTATCTTGGCAAAGGTACAGGTTTTCGTTTTCGGGTTGTTCTCACACGTTTATGTAAATTGCTTCCACCTGCGAATAACAAAGAGCATCCACACCCATAACCACCCCAATCAATCTCACATAAACCCATATAGCATAGGAGCTAGCAGAAATCTTGTAACACATCTCGAGTACAAAAGTTTTGAGTGATTAAATATGTACACAGCGTGACAGAGACCCCGTAAACGTGGTTTTTAAGTGCCGCAAATGATGTCTCTGACTCAGAGATTTCGAAATGTAATTATTTTGTGTAGTACTTAAAATAGTCAACTAGAATTAAAGATAGTCAATGCTTAATTCCAAAGTTGGAGATTAATCGGAGTTTTCGTTTTCATGCAGTAAGCATTTATGTACAGTATAACATTGCCATAGGATACTGTGTATATTAAAGAAAATTCCGGATCCGGAATTCTATAACAAAGTTGTGATTTCTAAATGAAGGACTTCGATTTGAGCTTAGTTATTACACACCGTGATTAGTATATGGACAAGTATTATGTATATGCAAAAAAAAAAAAAACCGATATGTTTGAAAATTGAGGGCGCCATCCTCGGAAATCTATGAGTCAGCCTTTTTAAGGAGGGGTCTAGACAAATATTACACAGGGTCAAATTCTTAAATTGTTCCAATCATGTTGAAAAGTATACCACTTTTAAGGGACGTTAGGGATATATATGTTTTGTGTGTGTTTCTCTGTGTGTGCGTGTGCGTTTGTCTAAGTATGTGTAAATACGCACCAAAGTATGTCATGCAGAAAGTATTTTAGATCATGCAATTAAGTTTAAAAGGTGCATTTCGTGATCCTAGCACCTCATTTTTTGTTTATGGTTCACTAGATATCCTGAGAAAACGTTACTTCCAAAATTTTAGTCAATTATGACAGTGCGTTTTGCCCGGCGTTTTGATTTTATGAGCAAATATTTGTACCCAGTAGGCCACTGTGTTGTAATTTCTGACCATTTAAGGAGAGAAAATACAGAATTGCGCTTTTCTTCCAGAGTAGATCGAATTTTTCAAGATTAGGCACACGTACTATACTTAGGCCAACGGTTCAAAATTATGATATATACGGGTACGTCGGGGGACGAGGCTATGGATCACGAAAATATGTTCCTTTAAAATACTAAAATTTTCCCTTTCACATTTGAGAGGTAATTCATTCATGTTGTCTGCCTTAACGTATGCGTGCATCAACTCTGCAACCCTCCTGGGCATATCGTGGGACCGTATGTGAGACACTCGACAAACACTGAAGTAGGCTGAACATGGGGAGTGCATATCTTGCATCAATTAACATGTAATATAATCTCGTAGATGAGTTAATACAATATTGTTTTTATTTCAGTTTTCCTAACGTTTAGTCCGTAAATTAAGATTCCAGCAATGCATCCTGCAATGACAAATATCAACTCCGCCTGATTTTAACCAATCATTATTCTTCTACTCATAAGAATTGTTCCGAATCTCCTATTATTTACCGTGTGTAAAGGGTGAGTACAAAAAACCAACTTGACCCCTAGATGTTTCCCCATTAAATTTGAAAGCCGGAAAACCTATTTCATTATCATTAATTGCTGCAGAGAGAATTCCAATCGGTACGATAGTGCCGAGCTATAGTTCTTTTGAATTTCAAGTAGTCAAGCTATTCACCCCCTATCCGCCGGATTCCAATTTGAAGGCACGGCGCGCAACTGAGCACAGGACTTCCCAAAACGATGATAAGGGTATGCCAATGTTTATGTGAAATAAAGTGATATCTTAAAGGCGTAAAAGCAAATGATAATGGTAAGTTATATTGTAACACTTTTTAAAGATGTGGCATATTTTGGTCTACAAATATAGACAACACTTTAAACCTCAAAAGGTTGTCACCGATGTCTATTCCTTCATATGGTATGATTCATTCAACTCCTCCAGAAAGTGAAACATGTATCAAGTTACTTTATTTTTTCAAATGATTGTTATGAGTGACGAGGACGTAGAAACGTTAAGAGGACATCGATGGTAAATTTTAACTGCAATTTGTTTGTTTAAATAACGTCACATTTATTCTCCCAGTCAATTAATAGTGCAATTTTCTTCTGGACACTGATTTCCTTCGCTGAACTCCGTTCATTTTAATGTGAATCCGTGGACAGAGCGCAAAACCGACTACTTTATTCAAACGACTGTAGCTCGGTCTATACCTAACTGATGTGAATGATATTTACAGCAAATTAAAGATAATGAACTAAGATTTTATATGATACCATATTAGATATATATTACTTAAAATTTCAAAAAGGCGGACACAATAAGGGTCAATTTTTTTGCAGCAATGACTACAATATCTTTATTAGGACGTTTTTGGGCTTATCACTTGCAGGGTATATATTAGGATACTTGTTACAGATATTCCAAATTCTGATTTTAGATGATTTTTGTCCATTTTCTGATTTAGCAAATCACTGATAGATCCTTTACTTCAACTACATCGTCTACAAATATGTCTCGAGATAGTTCGGCACACGCCGACAATTTTTTTTTTCATCTTAGATAACTATAACTAATTTGATTCCGGATTCCTAAAGCCAAACCTTTTGCTAATCTGAATGTTCACACTTGGAATGCTCTTTCCATATCCAATAAAACAGTCACATTGTTGGATCATGTAATTGAACATGATGTTGATATCATGTTTGTAAATGAAACTTAGTTCGTCCAGAAAGAATGACCCAGTTGTAATAGGTGAATGTACCCACCAACCTATTTCCTCGTGGAAATAATGATGAACATTGTGGTATTGGTAAAAAACCCTTAATCCAACTACCTTTCCCACTGGTTTGGAAACATCTACTTTTGAACATACTCGAGTCACTGACAAAACTAAGTATGTTCAATTTGTTGCGGTTTATCGGCACACACCGTCTACTACCAATGGCCTTCTTACTTTCCAGTTCTTGACTGAGTTCGAGCAATTTCTTGATGACATTAATACTATTCCTAGCCAATTGGTCATTCTCGGTGACTTTGAATGTTCATGTTGATAATCCATATAAATGGGATTCTAAACGTCTCTACTTTGTCTACTTATGGCTTTTGCCAACTCGTCCATGGACCCACACATGAACATGGTCACACCCTTCATTTGGTGATAACTCGACTTGATGATGGTATTGTCTTGTCCATCCTTTGTGGTATTCGGATCATCACATTATCATGAAATTAAGAAATTGAGTGTCCCCCATGAGAGAGTGTCCTAGCTACCATGTCAACATGTACGGAATAAACCGTGACCTTGTAGACGGGGCCATTTGGGGACAGTCCTGAAAGCAATATTGCGTATAGCACTCACAATGGCTAGATGAATGGTAGGACACTCAGTCACACAGACACTGTATTTTATGACAACGGGTTCAGAGGCATAAAAAAAAAAAAAAAAAAAAAATACTATTCCTAGCCAATTGGTCATTCTCGGTGACTTTGAATGTTCATGTTGATAATCCATATAAATGGGATTCTAAACGTCTCTAGTTTGTCTACTTATGGCTTTTGCCAACTCGTCCATGGACCCACACATGAACATGGTCACACCCTTCATTTGGTGATAACTCGACTTGATGATGGTATTGTTTAGAATTGTCTTGTCCATCCTTTGTGGTATTCGGATCATCACATTATCATGCGCTCTGTTCAGTCTGTTAAACCACACCTCCTATGAAGGTTGTAAAAACCTCGCGTGATTTTCGTAATTCAATACTCTTCTCATCAGCAGGGGTGCAGAAAATGCAGGAGCTGGAGCGCTGCTCCGAGGAAGTGGTTGAAAGTCTTGTAGGTGTCTATTTGAACACTGCATTTTGCTCCTGAGGAAAGAACACAATTTCTGCACCCCTGCTTCTTAGTGATCGCCTTTGGGCAGTCCCTGCCGATTGTGATGATCCTGATACACTCTGTGATTATAATGATACCATTACATCTCATGTTCTTTGTGAACGTTGCCCTATTGTCACCATAAGGACTCGCCTTCCTTGGTATAAGATCCACCAGGAGAGACGGTATAAAGAAATTGAGTGTCCCCCATGAGAGAGTGTCCTACGGGATTTTGAGGAGTTATGAAGAAAAAAAGATTGCGGAGGGGACTGAACTACGGGTTAGCATACGTGGGGAGTACTTTTGAGATACAAAAGTTAAACACCGAGTGGTTATACACAAAGAGTTCTATAGAGAAGAGAGGCAAAACGTTACGTAACTTTAGAATTCATCGTCTCGCATGTTTTGCCAGACCACAAAGAAACTCAGAGTACAACAATAGAACAAGCAATGGCTGGCCTCTCTCCACTTCTTCCTCCCATACTGTGGGTGCGCTTTGCATATACACTATCTGTAGTGATATCAAATTGATTTGGTGTTAGAGTTGGCCAGGTGATATAATACGCACCGGATCATTGTGCTCAGATACTCTTTTTTTTCTCATATGCAATGCGCGCTCGTTAAAGAATTTTAATTCATTGAGGGGTTTATTTACATTCAAACGACTGACGTGTCATTTCATTCGTTGTGTGGCCATCGGTAGACAAAAGTTAACTACCCAAGAGCGCCCAACATCCAACAACTGATATTTTGCCGCGGATTGTTTGTATCGATTGACATTATGTGTGTATACAAATCACCCAAACCCAACTAATAATTATTCCGTGCAATATTCAAAATGTCAGCGCCCTGCCCGGACGACTGGTTTTGAATGGCTTCACCCCCTTGGTTATACCGGATGAAATATTGACTTTTTCTATTTAGAAAATGGTAACTACCATGATCTACACTACAGATTAAAACTGGCCATCACCACGTCAGGTTATTTCGCTTTGGTTCTGGTACGACGGAACCACGGTGAGGACACGGAGTAGTTTTGAGAGAAAAAAGATATCGGAAGTTCTACGATTAATATTGACGTTTCCTTAGAAACTGGTACTACATGAGCTGCAGGTTGTCAGGATATTATTGGAACTTAAGTAATAAATTAATGTTAATAATACCAAATTCTGACAACTCCGGTGGTTGGGGGTCCTACAACACTTCAGGATGACGGGTTATTTGTTTAAGTGGGCGTTTGAGGAGTTGGTCACATTTCACGGTGTGTGTATTTCACTGGGTGGTTGCGGTTGTGTCCGCCATAAAGTGTCTCACTCATCACTGATCGCTTCTGTTTCATTGATCACTCTTTTTCAGTGATTCGCTTCCTTTCGTTTATCGCTCCGTTCACACTCAACTAGCGGAGCCCGCGCGAAGCGCGGGCCGCCCGCTAGTCAGAACAAAAGATACCATAAAAAAAGATGTAAATATTTTTTACCTTAAAAAATAAAAAATAATAATTTCGCTTAACTTGCAGCCCAAATTTCATTTTCGGCATAGAAATCATCCCTGCCACCAAATATTTCAACCCAAACCACCTTTTCTTAAATCTATATATTTATTATCCTTCAAATAAGGTGGTTGTGTTTTTGTTTGTACGGTGGGGAGGGTAACTCGAAACTAGATGGACTTTCAAGCTCGCCGCTCCGCTATAAGCGGCTCCTGAAACATACCGATTTTCGGTATGCTTAAAACTATATGAACTTTGGATTTGGTTAGTTTTCCCCTCCTAATGCTTATATAAAACAGCTGCTGCATATAACAACTTACTGTATAGTAGTCTTACATAAACTCGTAAATACCCATACAGAACAGTATTGCTTCCATTCACGTTCAAAGACCATATACCGTCTTCTCAGCCAGTGTGTACTAGGCAATATAAATTTATAGTTGCAATTAACCATTTCAGGCCCTTTGGTATGACACTCGAACCGCTAAATTGTGATACTTCAGTTACAAAATCCAGGGAGGCAATGGTTATTGGGGTGTATAATAATGATAATAGGGCTGTTTTGATCTTAGAGTGTATCGGTGCGAATGGATACAGAGCGCATAGCTTCGAGCCATTGGCGCGTATGTTCAAAGGGATTATGTTGAGTAGGATCTTTTGCAGGGGAAGTTCTGGAGTTTTGAGTTATGCCACAGGTAATTGAACAGAAGCATGATTGATGTGAATCATATTTTTTTTCTTATTTATCATGATATTACTAAGTCTTTTGAAAAGGGTTTACAAGAGATGATTTTTTAAGTCACTGGGACCGAGAACTGCCTAGTAATGAATTTAGCAGTTTCACAAATTACCGTTTGGACTCCCCAATGCCCAAATCAGCAGATCGTGTCATACCCTCCCTGTACAGAACCAAAATGTATTAGTCTCAAATCTTGATCGATTACGCTGTGACAACAGCGATACAGAATGCTTGTTGCTTTGCCGTTTTGTAGTTATAAACGGTAACGAGCTGAATAGTTGGTGTCACGTGTCAGGTACAGGCAGTGTAGGTATAAGATATCAGTGTGCTCTTCGGAGGGCGACCGATATATATGAATCCGACTATGTTAAATCAAGGTCTGTACATATGACCCTTTGCCCAAAGTACTATTATTATTCCAAAACGACACCGTTATTCTTTTAACAACAAAACATTTACCTTTCCCCTACAGATTCAACAACGACGTACGATGACGATAATCGGTGGTTTTTTTCCAATGTAGGGATCGGTACGTCATTTTTACCTGAATGGGTACCCCGAAGCAAAATAATAAACAATCATGCCGTGACGTCATCAAACTCTTTATTTTTTACAAAAATTGGCTGTTAGTTACAATAATAAAAATTCCTTTAAACATAGTCAGCCGGCTAAATACCCTTACGTGGGACTGAATGAGCAGACGGATCCCCATTTTAGTTAATAGCAGGCCTTACAGCCACTTGCGCGAGCTGCGGGGGTATGCGTCAAGATTCTATATTGGCAAAATAACTGTTTTGATAGTGAACTTGTTCACATTCTTACTCATGGTAGAGTAGTAGTATTAGTTGATGTTTACATCATGATGCATGATCACGAACATATAATTTACAAAGTAATCTACATGAAATTACAAAATGATATGGAAACGAGGATCGAAAGGCCAATATGGGCAGAGGTGATCGCCCTCTTTACAAATATGAGGTTTCGTGAAAAAAACAGATAAATAATGGCAAAATAACATAAACAGAGGCAAATACTGAGTCAATTCGTTGAATTGTTTGTTTTCTGGTCAATGGCAGTTTTCAAGAAGACGGCCCGGTTTCCTACAATCCTGGAGTAATATTGGCTTGGTTTCTTAATAAGAGTAATTGTCTGGTATTATGGATATGTGCATTGGATATTTTGCAAATAATATAAAAATAGGATGGTTGGGTTTGATTATTGTATTGTTGTAATACATAAAAACTATCAGTGATTTATCACGAAAAGTGAAAAGATTGAAATTGCAGGAATAGCTTAAAATGATAAGTAGAATTCTCATAGTTACTTTTCCAATGAAGAATAGACAGAAAGGAACAAACGGCAGTGTTCAAAGATACGATGCTCCATTCACTTACGGTTTAGAAGTGTCGATTGAGGACACTAATGACCAAAATATCCGATTTTGTCGTAATTAAGGTGCTTTGGTCTTAACATTTGTAGGGTATGTTAGGATACCTATACTAATACAAGACATGCCAAAACTTGATTTTGATGTTTTTTCGATTTTCTATTAGCAAATACGGTAGGGCTTTAGTTTGTAGCATCGAACAATTCAAGTTTAGTCTCTGAAGTGGCCCGGAATGGAAGGTAATGTAATTTGATGAAATCCTTATAGTCCAGGCCTACCGCTTATTGCCACCTAATATCAACCTTGTTTTATTTACATATAATGTTTTTGAACGGTTTCAGTAATTTTTGTATGATGATTTCTGAATCCGATGTGTGCCAGACGAGAAATATTTAGCATTTTTGTAGAAAAGCAACAAATCAAAATGGCTACCCAAACACAAAATATTCATCACTAATGTCCATAAAATGTTTGAGGTTTTTTTTCGACTGTATCGTTAAACATTAATTGTGCAATTAACATATGATTCTGTAACTACAGGGGAATTAATAATTTACTTGGACAGGAGATAGCACACCTCATATAAGCGCAAACAAGATACGAGGAGGTTTGGCGCATTCTTCGACCCATTGCGTGTCGTGAAACGAGGTGCGATGTTCCCCCGGCTCACGCAGTCCACGTCGCGTGTGTTTGATTCTGTCCAACCAAATATTAGTCAGACTGTACGTCAATCTACTTTGAGTGCAGGTTAATAAAACTGTATCTATCCTAGGGTTTGACAGTATAAAAATAATAAAGAGCAAATAGTTTGAAAATGTGATTATACATCCCAAACTGGCTTCCGATACTCTAAATGGCTATAATGAAAATATATCTCAAACATAGTCGAGGAATTGTGGTATAATCTCGAAGTCAATCAGACCAGGTAAATTCATTAGGTATCAGAATAGCGAGACTGAAAGAGCCATCAATTCCAAATTAGTTTCTTAGCATTTCATTGTTTAGCCATACTTACAACTGATACACTTATTACAGATATGATAGGAATCAATATTGACATATTTTTAAAGGAAAAAATGAAGTATACAGAATGTTGGAAATGGCATGATATCAAACGCAAGAGAGGCCATAATAAGTCTGATGGTTTGAGCATGACCCAACCTAACAACATACTTAAATGATACACTGGCCACATTTGAAAAATAGCGCGCCCTCAGATTTTTCAATATGGATATTTTTGCAGCGTTGTAAAACCTTTATAAACATAGCCCTCACCTGAAATGAGTAAGACCAAATCAGCGCCCTTATGGGTAAACAGAACTATTTAATAATTATGTCCGCTGCGACATTAATTCAGAAGACGGACGGAAATGCGTTTAACACAAGAAAACACGTGGGGAGCAAGACGTGTAGGAGCCAAAAACGCGCAGAATTAACATGGGCTACGCGCGGAGTGCGAGGGAAAACACCTTCACGACTGCAAGGAACAAATGAAAATAGGAAAAAGAGAAAAGAATGAAGAGAAAAAAATAAATAAAATATAAGAAATACATACAAAAGGAAATATGAATATAAAAATAATGCTAATAATTAATAAAATAAATTAAATAATCATAAAAATAATATCTATATATATATATATATATATATATATAATTTATATATATATATATCGATTGATTATATATATTATAATATAGTTACCGACTCTGCTCTTAGTCGTATCGCTAAGATCTCAAGAAGATGCTCTGGAAAATCCACTGAATTCCACTAGCAATAGAGTCCACTTTTGTGCTCACTTATCATCAGGCTACTACTAAGATCGCCAAAGTTGTCCGGAAGAACTTTATATATATATATATATACGCGGTCTTACATCGCAGCTCTACGCTGTTACTTGGAATAGATTTGTTCATCCAGCATTTACTTGCATATTCAATCGCAGGATCGTCTGCCTGGGATAGGAAAACGGTTTCTATTCAGAAACGCGTCGTGGTGGGCCACAGGCACTGATGAAGAGCCATCTTTTCTTGGATGTGTAGACTTTTATTGGTTATGTTCAAGGATTATTATCCGACATAGCGTTAAACTCTGGCCTTGGCCTTTTTACGGCAGCGACTACACCGACTTTGGTCACTGATTAGTATAAATATATATATATATATAGAGAGATATATATATATTATATATTATAATATATATATCTATATATAGTTGACCAAAGTCAAAGTTAACGCTATGTCGGATATAATCCTGAACAGAACAAATAATGAGTCAGTAGCATCCAAGAAATGATGGCTTCATCAGTGCCTGGGACCCACCAAGGACTCCTTTCTGAATAGAAAAAACACAGTTTCTATCCCAGGAAGATGAGTCCTACGATGAAATGATGCCGTAAATGCTGGATGACAAATGCGTATTCCGAGTAAACGCGTCAGAGATGGTTGTATAGAGGACGCTCTGTGTATTACGCGTGACTAACGCGCACCCGCTGCACACTCGGACACAAGAGAGAGGTGGAATCGCCGGCTGAAACTTTGAAAAGCACAGTGGCCCTGAAAATCTTGGTGGAGTTCAAATGTCGGACGGTTCTGCTGACCGAGGTTTACAGTACTCACCTGGTAGAGGAAAGGACTGGAGTCGTAGCTAAACTATAATATATGTCAGTACACAAGTTTTGGAAGTGCTACGATCGGCATGTGTTGTGTAATTATAAAAGTAAGAAAGTATATATTATATGTTATATGTTTTTAACCCTCAACATTTATGATTAAAATATTATTTCTTCTCAATGTTTATTTGCAGAAAAGATTCTCTCACGGGAAAAGTAACTTTGTGTCTAGAAAAAACAGAGATCAGGGGGATTCCCCAAGTGTGTGTTTGTGCAGTGCACCTGTTAGATATATTCTTACAATAGGGGAAAGGGGAATTCCCCAAGAATGTAAATTAGAATGAGTCAACATTGGTTTATGCCTTTAAGATCAAAACATTGCATGATCTAGGGGATTCCCCCATAGAAGTTTATATTGGAGCGAGGTAATTCAGATGATGTAATTTTTGTTTGAAATTTGATTTGACAGTGCTAGGTTATGTTTATGCATGATAATGTTGTACATAACCTATTGTCTATTATTAAGAAGACTCAATGGTCCAGAAGATTCGCCAGCAGTTGTAATCAGGAGCATATCAGGTCTGAAGCTATTCTGAGCTATACATTATAGCTAGTTTTAATCTACATAATGGTAGATTTTGGTGTTATACATAGTTGCCGGATTTTATATTTGGAGACCGCCTGAGCTTAAAAGCTAATCAAACTGTTTGCTGTCGTCTGTTAAAGCCAAAGAGCTTTTGTTTTTTGGAATCAAAAGGTGATTCCAGTTTGTGGTCCTAAGAGGGACATTAGCGACATACTGATGGATGGTAGAATACCTGGATTGTATTGCAGGATATTAGTGTGGTCGAGGGAAAACCCCGTCGTCTTGAGCTGCCGGTTGCCTTTTGGCGACGCCTGTAGAATATCTTCATCCTGTCTGGCATAGCTCTGCAAACCTTAGGAGGAACCTTCAGACGATCAAGGCCGCCAAGAAATGTGATGACCCTGGTAGCCTAACCCTCCACCAACACCTTTTGAGGATGCAGAGAATTCCACGGAAATCACTTGCTACCCAATCCTGACAACTTGCCATTCACAGTATCCCTATCGATCATCCTGGATCAAGAACAGATGGTCTGGCAATGGTCATCCTCTACCTTGAACCTAAAGTAGTTTGTGGACAGCCCATCTAGCAAGCCCAAAGGCTGTGGCCTTGATAGGAAGCATGGGTCAAACCTCAACAGACTCATAGCTGGCGTTGGCGTACAAAGACTTCCTCACAAGATCGGAGTAGAACTTCATCACCAACTAGCGATTGTGGAGAGCAGCACAACCATGAGGCCACATCATAGATTACTGTGAGGTCTACATGTCCCCAAGAGGATTCCAGGGCCTGATCAACCTGGACGATGAATCTATCAGCACTGGTTAAAGACGGATCTCCCCGGTGATTTTTGTTTGTGGACTTGCACGCACGAACGAACGAAGCCGGAACAAAATTCCTTCAAGACTCAGAAGATTCGCATGGAATATACCATGGATATATATGTGAACTTATGCGCTGTCATTTTGAGTCTTCGCTGTGGAGACATATCATCGTTGACCTGCCACGCTACTTTTAGTTGGAGACATTAATGAACTCTGAGTAATCTATTATAAGAATCGAAATTGTTTAAGTGTAAATTTGAATTGTTAGATATTGGTGCTTTGGATATACCAATTCCTTTTCTTCATTAAATCTGTTTTAATTATTAAAATTCCAGATCACCTTTTGCACAAGGCTCATTTAGTTGTGTGTGAAAGGTATTCGGACCTTTGACGTCTACGAGACTTCCCATAACAGAATGTGGGCATCGTCATCATGAATTGAATTGAGATAAAATTTTGAGCTTTATTGTTGTCAGAAATTTACACATAAAAATGGTATCAAATACTATTTTTAAACATTGTAGCACGATTTTGCCATACAAATTTTGTGTGTATTAACGGCACTAATTTATAGTTTGGTTCAAGATACTAACTATTGTGTGATAGAGTACAGTCACATGGAGGTTGATCAGAAGAGTTCATTGGGCAAAAAATAACTTGAGGGAAGTTTGATGAGCTGAAAAGCCTAGTTAATGAAACTAGCCAAGCATTAGGACTTGAGGCCAAACATGCCATGAGAAAGCAAGTCATTAGAAAAATTTTAAGCGAAAAATTTCTCCAGAAGACTTTTTGGGATAGTTTCATATTTGTGTGAAAGGATAGAAGAGGTTCTTGAACAGGGCACTGGTGATGCCGTCAAGTTAAAAGAGCTTGACATTCAAAAAATAAATTAAAAAAAATAAGATGGAGCAGAAAGAAAAGGAAATTGAATTAGAAAAAAGAAAAATTGCAATGCAAAAATAGAATCCAACAAAAGAATGAATTGGCCAATTGAGAAGAAAAATGATTTGGGGGGGGGGGAAAAAAAAAGGAAAAATTGCCAAAAAGGGTGATGAAACAAAAAGAGCTTAAGCTCGGTTAGTTAGCAAATTGAAACAACAGCTAGCTCATCAGCTCTTCCAGCCTCTGGTTTGATGCGGCGAAAAATAGTCGCCTGGTTCCAAAATTTCCAGGAACAGAAGTAGACAAATACTTCTTACCTTTGACTGAGAAAATTGCCAATAGCTGAAATGTTTTTTCCCCCCCCCAAAGGAGTCTTGGACCTTGTTGCACAGTCAGTGTTCATTGGTCAAGCCCGAGAAATATCTTCGGCCATGTCCATTATACAGATGTAGTGATTATGACGATGTTAGCAGCATGCTCAAAGCATATGACTTGGTGCGCGTGCCAAGCATATAGACAAAAATCCAGGTCTTGTCGAAAACAGGATACAGACCCCATGTTGCATTTGCCAGTTAAAGGAGCAGATGTTTGATCGCTGGCCTTCTCTCAAGAAGTTGTGTCAAAAATTTGGTCAACTTAGGGATTTGATTATTTGAAAGTTCAAACAGTGTCTACATCCCGATATCAAAACACATCTGAATGAAAACACAAATGACAATTTGCGTGAAGTAGCCGTAAAGCCCGACTACTATTCTTTTGACGCATAGCCAGTAATACTAGTAGGCCTAGCCAAGAATTTACTAGGTTACAAGACAAAATATCAACACTAAGCGGGTTCTAACAAAGCGGCTCATGGTAGCACACAGAGGGGAAATCCCAGTTAGGTTCCCATTAAAAAGGGAGGCAAGAATACTAGTGCTACAGAGCATGGGAGGGACCCAAATCACCTGTTCACATGCAATCATTGTCAAAGCCATGACATTTAAAGTCACTGTTGGAGCTCCTGGCTATCCGTCCAAAAAGGAGCCGCCAAATGTGAGTCAAAACCAATAGGTTTGGCAGTACTTTGAGGTCAAAAGTTTATTCTTCTTTCAAAACAGACATCCCACAAAAAAGGGAATTACACAGAAAAAGTAAAGGGAGACTTAAGCCTTTTTTTTTGGAGGGAGTTTGTTGTCACTTTTTCAGGTGATAGTTTATATCCAACCCACAAATCATGCGGGAACGCTGTGCACAGTCTATGATATTGGAAGTATGCACTCCCTTTGATATTAGTCCATAACTTCCATGATTAGATTTTCCGTTCGTTGCAACCCAATTCGTGATGTAATTTTCCCATATCTCCCCTTAAAGGGGATTACCCCTTTGTACG
>JAMKCH010003910.1:0-58181 GCA_023653785.1 Ophioderma brevispina
GGAAAGTAAAATTAATTAAAATGGAAAAAGGTCAAGTTAGGCCAAGAAAAAAAAAAAAGACTGTCTCAGAAATCTGCATTGCACGCTAGCTAGTGAATCAAATATCGCTATATATGCCCTGGCTAATTTTGCAACTTTTTCAGTTGTAAGAAAAAAATTATAACTTGACTGCAAGTTAGTAGCTAAAAAGAGTAGGCCAGAATGTAAACAAAAAGAAATCTGTATGATAGCTTTCTGGCAAGTATATATAATATCATTTTTAATTTGGGCCTCAATTTAAAACCTTATAGCAAATATCTCATTGTAATTTATGTACCCTAATCTTTCCAACAGTTATCACATGTTTACACCGATCCAATCTGTGTTCACAAATGGCAGTGTGCAAATCTCCCAGGACTCATCAAGAATTACTGTGTGATGCAGAGGTTGGTTAATTTATTAAAAACTTCCATTTTAGATTTTAATTTCCAAAATTGGCAAAAAGTTTCACCAAAGACCTCATTTTTTTTTGGACAATTTTGCAATTTCTCCCCGAACCCCACTATTTTGGGGCAATTGGCTGTCTCTCACCAAAGACCCCCCAATATTAGTCCTCTCTATCACAAATTCCCCAGGCTTGGAAGCACCAGCCATACTCCCATTATCCATATGCAGCCTTGACGTGTGATTTAAAGAGACATGAGGAGATTTCAGAAAGAAGCGCCCCAATTTGTTTCGAAACCCGGGTTTTTTGCATATGGAATGCTTTCCAATGTATTGTATTAGATCACACCTGAATGAAGAGGCCGAATACGCCATCTTATGTAATATATGATGATTAGTACTTCTGTCGTGCACGACAGAAGTAAGCACGGTTTTTATATGGGTGACAATTACGATAGTCGGGCAAGTTCAAAACCAAGGTCTCGGTTTCTTTTGTACTTGTTGTCCAATAAAACTTCGAAACGTTCTTGGGAGGTGGTCTACAATCGATACTGTGCAATTTGAGAGAAATTTGTATATTAAAAAATCTCCTCCTCTCAATTTAACAATTTCACCCATGTACAAACCAAATTTAAAACAACCAATCAAATAATAACAATATTAAAATACAAAATTAATTAAATCATTTAGATTAGACAATCATATATATATGAGCAGCCAACAGATAGAAAGACATGATAGTGTCTAAATTGCACTCTGCGTGCTCTACGACGCACAGTGTTTTAGAAATGCGTAGGATTGATTATTTCCTTGGAGGTGGATTCATATTGTTCATATTCCCAAAAAAAAAATTATTGACAATTGGTTATAAAAAATATGGGAACGTGTTGTTTTCTGTCAATTAGGTTAAAAACTGCATACCATTATACTTGAGTGCTAGACTGAAATTAGTCAAATCAATGCACTAAGCTGGCAGTGCATGTTGATTGCATCTCGATGAGAATGCATTAACATCTGCAACTTGTAATGTGAATTTTTGAACCTACTAATTGAAGTGGTTCATATGTATTGATGTAGTGAAACACAAACGTTGTTGGAGTGAGTCAACTGAATGCGGAGGTGAGTGAAATGACAATATCAAGTTTGTTGGTCTCTGGTTCATTTTACTTTATTAGGATGGGAGGTGGTTGCGTCTGATGTCTGCAGTTGACAGGAGACATACTTACAATTAATATCCTATGGCAACCATATCAGGTATTGACTTATGCATTAAAGTGGCTATAAATATGTACGAAAAAGAGAATGTACTGACAAAATTCTATAATATTTATTTAAATAGGTTTTCAAAGTAAGTAGATCACCAAATCTTGATAAGCTATGAAAGTGGGTGTTCTGCCTTCTTGAAATACTCCTCCTTTTTCTTTTGATTAGATCTAATTATTTAGCACGCCATTTAATGTAAAAAATACATCCAAGTAGTATTAGAAAGAGATAGCACAAAACTATAGATATATTTTCCTTGTCTATCAACAAGTTCACTTTCAATTTTACCCTGTATAATCTTTTGCTACCCCTATTTGCTAACCTAAACCTTCAGAATGGCCATTCCATACTTTTTCATGTATGTAATAAAGTAGCTGGGGAACCCCCTGGTATCAGTGCTCTTTGTCCCCCCCCCCCCCCAACCCACCCCACGCCCCAGTGATAACAATACAGGCTATTTTGGGTTGGATGGATGGTCCAGCTCATCCACTAGTAAGAAACCCACAAAACATTCAGATAATGCAAAAAAACCCTAAATACTACCACCTGTGGGCCAACATGAGTGTAAAAAAGTCTTTTATGGGGTTAAGAATATTTGAAGTAAAAAAATTCCCAAAACCAGTGCATTGTGGGATGGATGAATATAACCCTCTGTGCAATCCCAAGGCCAAGAACAAAAATCTTTGGTGTAAATAGTTACGGGAATATACTGCTTGCCTCAGATGTGATGTATTCTACAAATGAAACAGAGCTAAATGCAAATATTCAATCAACACTTCACTATAAATTGTATTATATCATTAATGTTTTTTCTGGGGTTGGTACATTTACTGACCCCACGTTGCCTGAACGACTCAGAATTCAGCCAACCATCTTACGGATAAAGGCACAGTATTCACAGCCCACGTTATTCCGTAAAGGCGACTGAATTTATGAGTAGTGTCAGGCAAAAGTGCGGGGTAAGTAAATTTTTTGTTACCAACCGTTTTTTGGGCGTGGTAAATTTGCATTTTGTTGTATCAGGTACTGACGGATATAGTGTATGACCCTATTAACGAGAGCATCTACACTGCCCTGACAAAAGGGACGTGTATGTTCAATACATAGTAAATCCTTGTTAAGCCCAACACAATAGGGTACCTGACATATGCCTGATGATCAAGTGCTGTGTCTAGCACTTCTGAAAACATGGTAGGTACAATGCAGACCGTAAAGGTATGGTGTGAATACATAAAGGGTACATTCTGTAGGTACGATATAGGTACAAGAAGGGTACAGCAGCAGGTGCAGTGAATATACATGATTATTTTACATGATAAATTATTCAGTAAAATGTAGTACAGTCGCAATATCAGTGTAGACAGAATGTAAGGTATATACAGAGGCTTCCCAGCTATTTTTTAATGGGGGGGGGGGGGGGGTATTGAGTGTGCCGACAAAACTGTACATTTGGCAGACACAATTTCAAAAAAAAAATTATGTTCGATGTTCCTGGGTACGCAGGTCCCAGGGGGGGCCACTTGTATTCCAAGGTGGATATCATTCCCGTGTACAAAATCGCGTAATTAGGGTCGTTTTTGAGATTAGGCGATTTGTACGCCCGTTAAATGTTTCGGGTATCAAAATCGTTCAAAAAAATCCAAAATAAGGGTATGCTTTTCACGTCGAAAATTTACATGCTTAGGGTGTGATATTTTTGAAGAGTAGTACTGTAAAAAATAACATTAAAAATGCTGGAAAAATAATGGGTTTGTTCCGATTTTTTTGATTTCACCAGGTAGATTCCCCTAGTGATTTTTAAACAGTTTTCAGCTATTTTAGCTTATTTTTTCTTATGTCGTTCGCCGTCTCCAAAATATGGAGTTCATTTATCCACGTGTTAATTCTCTACACTAAAAAATTATAGTTAGATATAGGATATGTGAGTAGAAGTAGAAACAGAAATGAGGGTTTCTCTAATTATGCCGATCAAACTAAGGTCATGTGATATTTTAGTCCGGTTTTACTTCGTCAATGAAATGGCTGTTGAAATGCAGGAAACAACTTGTCAATTTCGATACACGATAGACCCAGTAATTTCACCCAAGAAATAGGGACAAACTTTAAAAAGACTTGAAATATAAATGTAAATCGATTTAAATTTTAAAACTTATTAGGCTGTAGAGAATGCGCAAATTGATGCTTTAACACAAAAGAGTGGAATAAGAATATAAAAAACTTCAATGAAATCATGTGCAAAAAATTTCCTTTCGCTAGTTACAATAAGAGCTATAGCCTGTAGAGTGGTTTAAAGGCACATTTTAAAACGTACTGTTAGGGTAGCAAAACGATGTAAATAAAATACTTGTTAGGGTGTATTTTTAAACTGTAATGAAATTTACTTGGTAGGGTTTTAAAATTAAGCCAAAATTTACTTGTTAAGGGTAGTAAAATCAAGCCCAAAGACTTGTTAGGGTAGCAAAATCAACCCAAAAATGCCTCGTCTTAGGGTGTTTTTCTTTACATGTGCAATAGCACGTAGGGTACGCTTTTTGAGAGGCCATACACGAGCAGTATATCCAACTTTGGAATTTGGAATACAAGTGGCCCCCCGGGGGCAGGCTACGCTTGCCTGATAAATATAAACGAGACTGATCCTATTTCTAGACAGTACTACACTTCTGAGAACCTTCATACCATGTCCCGCATCTCTAATGATAGTCTTTCTTTTCCACTTAAACGCTTGTAGTCTCAATAAGAAAGCAAATGACCTTGAACTATATTGCTTCCTTGCCAACAACATTTTGACATCTACGGTTTCTCAGAAAAACTTGGTTCAAATCCGAAGATGAAGCCTCCATCATTGACTTTGCCAACACTATTCAGTCGAAAACTCAATTCGTTCTGGTCGTCGTGGAGGAGGGTCGCCTTTTGTTTACCCCGACTAGCTATATCATCAGACCGACTTATCCATCGATCGCGTGCTGTGATTCCCTATTTATTGAGGTTTCCACACAATTCCTCCAAAATTTTTGTTGGTATAGTCTACAAACCCGATTATGTTTTTTCTGACTTCATTAAGAATATCTCAAATGACCCTTCTTAGCACCATTTCCAAAGAAAAGAAGGCCTGTTACCTCATGGGTGATTTTAACATCAATCTTCTGATCATCATCTGGTCCCAAGTGAGAGACTTCATTAAATATTAATTTATTCCCACGATTTTATTCCCTCTATTATCGTTCCAACCGATTAAGACAAAATAAAACACGGCAAGATAGTGTGTCAGTTAATCGACAAACATCGTCACCAAAACGAATCAGTGACTCATTTAACATCAATTAGGGGTATTATTATTACTGACCTTTCCGATCATTTTCCAATCTTTAGTCACTAAATCAAACATAGTCTATGAATGCACAATTTTTCACCACAACCCCCACTCATTCCGTTCCGACAAATCAGACCGTTTTTAAAATCAGAGCCTAAACCACGCTCTCTCCACGCGGAATGGATTAGTGAAGTTATGGCTTAATGACCCTAGCAGGCCTACAGTTATATTGAGAGTAATTTCCAACATTGTTTGACAGCCATTGTCCTATTGTCAATAAAGAAAGGAATCTAAAAACGCAATACAACCTTAAAAAGCCTTGGGTTACTAAAGGATTAATCAATCTATCCAAACTAAAAGATAAATTTATAAATTTTACTGTTCAAAACCTATATTGAAAAATAAACTTAAATATCCTAAGTACCATATAACCACCTAATTCACTACTTCGGCATCAGCAAAATCCTTCATCTCATATAAAATTGAAGACAACAGAATAATACTCAACTATGTGGAAAACTTTGACTTAACTTTATTAGTGGCTGTACATAAAAAAACTAATACATCTTGATTTTTTCCTAACTAAACATGGTTAAAGAGCTTACAATAATACAGAAATTGCTGAAAGTGTTAACGACTTTTTTTATTGCCAATACTTGGCAAAACACTTGCTGAAACAATTCCTGATCCTCCATCGACCTTTTAACCACCATCTTCCATCAACTCTACTAGCTTATATGCACCTAATTCCCCTGAGGAGATTACTAAATTAACTTAAACTTAAACTTAGTATACCATATGGTACTGACGGCATTAGCAGCACATTATAAAAACAAATGGTTCCATCTATAAGTGATGTCATTGCCCAATTTTCATTTATCAATAACGACTGGTTTGTACCTTCCCAATTAAAAAAATTGCCAATGTGAACCCTTTTTTAAAGCGGGTGAAAGATTTCTCAAACTATAGGCTTATCCATATGCCAACCATGAGTAAACTTCTTGAAAAGTGTGTTATGTTCGTTTATTACTTTAGTACCAAAAACAACATCCTTACTTCTCACCAATTTGGCTTTAGCCCAAAGGAGATTTTTTTTTTTCAGCTTTATTCCCTGTACTTGTTGAGTCCGGTGGTCAAAGGAGAAAGACAACATAATGTGCCACCGGAACTCACCAAAACAAAAATCATACAGAATTGACAAAAAAACAAACAAAAAAAACAAATACACCGAGAAATAGCGACGCAGATTGGCATTGACCAAGTTTTTGAGTATCCTAAACTACAATTGTTACTTCATCATTTGTTGTTATCAAAACGGGACAAACATTTCTCAATATGCAAGTGAAATCTAGTGCGTGTCTAAGGACTTCAAATCATTTGGCTGTGTGATTTGTTAATCGAGACCAATATATGTGATATTTGGCGTACAGTATAAGAAAAATGGTAGTTTTTTATTGAGGATCTGATATTCCCAAAATGATATCTTGTTCTTTGAGCTTAGTTTTGGTTATTCAAAAAATATCCCTGAACATGGGGGGTGGTGGTCACACCTTGCCACCTCCCGTTAGCCAGCCTGGGTGGTATATAGATTAGGCCTACATTGGAGCCTGGGGTACAGTGTTGTAGTTTTTATACCACAATTACCAAGTGCCATTTGTTTGTCGATGCACAAAAGCTAACAAAGCGACTAATGCTGAGCTAGTCTGTCAAAGACTTGGTTGTTTGGGTCATGGGATGGGGGGGGGAACTCAGGAGGTTCGCAGAACCACCCAGTTTGGTCCCTTTAGCTGATGGTACCTGGTAGTTTATCAGCCATAGAGTAATACATTTACACCTGTAACACTTGTAACCAGTTTTACCCTTAGCTGTTAGTACCCGGAAGTGTATCTTTCCATAGAGTAATTACAGTACAAGGTTACACAGAATAATCTGGGTTGATGAGCATTTCTGGGAACGTTAAACCTCTTCAGAAAAAAAAGGTTAATTAACCTGAACAGCAGGATTTGATGAGGGTGGTTCCATAAGGTGACACCCTTTTCTGACATACTTTTCTGACACCCCATGAATTCAGAAACCTTAACGGACCTTAACAGAATAAACCACACGGTTTAGGTGGTTTATTCCGGGTTAGGTTCCAAATTCATAGTGGTGTCAGAAAAGTAGTCAGGAAAAGGGTGTCACCTAGGAAACACCCAGGAGTGGATTCGATGAGACAATTCGTCAATAATATTTGTGTAATTGTTTGTATAATTCTAAGGACTGTGCATTGGGTAGAGAAGAATCCATATTTCCCAGTCTCTATTCTTTGTGGGCAAAACAATGGGCAGATCCACGCTAATGGAAGCCAGCAATATACATGAAGGACTTCCGAGTGCAAGCCCACTGTGGCCTGGTCACTGGCCTGGAATGCTCACACGGGCGGTATCGTGAGGGAGTGAGGAAAATTGGGGGAGCAGACCGACTAATGTCATGTGGATCTGACAAGGTGAGCAGAGAATAATAATGCTGAAGGTACAGCATGTGTCAAAAAAAATGCAGGATTGGAACGAAATATTAAAACTATAAACTGCCTCTGTTCATAATGTTACAACACGTTTAAAAGAACATTCCCTACTCTTCACTATGATTTGTATCCCATCTTATTTAGAGGGCCGGGGTGGCCTGATTTAGGTATATAAAGTTTTTTTCTTGATAGAATGGCCTTAATCCCAAAACCCCATCTGTAAAGTGTTGTGCCTATATTTCAATCTGTTTTGATGTGAGAGCTAAAAAGTGATTTTGTAAGCCCCATAGAGTACTGTGTATGGACGCCCAAAATGGGGCACATTTTTGCTCATAACTTCCAAACCAAACATCCTTTAGCCCTAAAATTTCACAGGCTAAATGAGAAAATAGCAGCTTTTTCCAGATACCAAAAATTTTGACCAATTCCAGAAATGTGGGGTTTGGGACGAGGCTATTAGTGATCGGACCATTGACCTTTAGACACTTTTGTACAAAGATAGAGTACATTGAATCAGGGTTATGAATTCTAGGCTGGTTCAATTTGTAAAATCACAGATACCTACCTAATGAAGGTTTCCGAATTCATTAACGGAATAAACATGCTTTATTCCATGAAGGGTTTCTGAATTCATAAGTGTGTCAGATGGGTCAGTGTACGGAAACTCCCAGAAATTTTGGTTACAAAGATTAAAGCAAGGTATTAAGCTGTGCCTTTAGATTGTTTTTTTCCATTACAAATGTGTTTAACTGCAGTAGTCTTGATTATTATGTGGATAATTTCTCAGGGTTGGTACATTTACTGACCCCACTTTGCCTGACACGACTCAGAATTCAGCAGCCTTTACGGAATAAAGCACAGTATCACATGCACTTTATTCCGTAAAGGCTGCTAAATTCTGAGTCGTGTCAGGCAAAGGGTGGTCAGTACAATGTACCAACTCAATTTCTCACTAGAGAGTTAGTGTGTGGGAAGTCGAGGGTGTATCAACCCCTAGTCAGCAGAAACTGTGCTGGTTTTTTTGTCTGAAAACAGTAAGTGGAACCAGTACAGTGTGGTGTAAACCAATACTATAGAGGCATTGCATTTTACTAAGCCAAAATCTGGGCACTTTGTAAGAGCTTAAGGCCATGAGTATTTCAGGAAAATTACCTTTTAGTACTTTTCCAGATGATTGTAAAAGATTTTTTGAAGGTGAAATGTCGCACCCACCCCCTAAATTCCCAAAGGGGAAAAGGTCCATTTTTGCTGATTGTTTTTTTATTAAAAAGGTAAAAAACTTTGTCAGAAAAAAGGGTGAAAAAGTCCACATTTTGGTGATGAGATTTCAAAAATTTTAGTAAAAAAAAAAGGACCATTTTTTTTGGGGGGGGGGGGGGGGGTAGGTCCATTTTTCCAAAAAAAGTTCAACTTTTTCGAAGACCCGATCCCCCTAAAAAAAACCTTGTGACGGCCCTTGTCTTGATCTGACAAGTGAAAGTTGAATTAGCTGGGATTAGCACATAGACAATAGCAAGATCTGTAAGCTGATACTGCAATTTCAGTTTGATAATGCTGGCAGTAATGTTAGCATCTTGGTTGAGAATAGTGAAGCTTAAAGGAAAATAATATTAGTTCCTTTCCCTTTATTACAAAATATAAACACCCAAATTATTTTAAAATTTGTGAAGTGATTTCAGTAAGGGTTATGTCTGAATATTGTTATGCCATTGTGGCACATTTAAGAAATCCAAGAACTACAAGATGTTCCAAGATCGTGACAAAATTTCTTAATTAAATACTACATGAGGACTGGTTCCAAAAAGGGGTTTAGCGCGATTTTAAGATAAACGAACGTTTATAGTGAGATGATAACGTAATCGCTAAATAAACGCAATTTCCAGAAAGGAGTTTAAGTTACCGTACTTTTAACTTCGCCAAAATGGTCGAAATTAAACTAGGGACGGGCTAGTTTACGAAGATGTTTGAGTGTGTGTTTTCATCAAGTGTAGGCTATGCACTGTCCAGTTGACAACAGCAATGGTGCAATATCATTCTCGCCAGTTCGTGTAGCACTTTAAACGCTAAGGAAAGCCATGAGACACTTTGTTGCACTCAACATTAAAACACAATAGGGCCTTTTTTATACACTTTCAAGTGCGTTCTTAAATAAAACGATGGTCTTGTTGTTTAAAGTTTCCGTTTAGTAAAAGCAAAATGGTTAAAATATGTAAATGCGTTTTGCTTAAACGCAATTTTAAAATTACGGCGATTTTAAGCTATAATTGCGTTTAGCTAAACAAGTTCTGGAATACGGGCCTGAGGTTCAAATAGTAACCATTCCACAAGGATTGCAACAAGAGTAGTTGGCACTCTCTTTTGGAATTTGATTATCATGATAAATGACAAAGAAGGTCAATGCCATTGACCTCTATTGATCCCTGAATTTTAAAAATATCTTAGTGCAAATTATTTCTGTTGCAGTCTTTAAGGAAAGATGAACCTAAAAAAAGATTTAACCTTTGGTGATGACCTTGCACGTCGGAGATTGTGGCCCGAAATCATGCTCCAGGACCATGACCAGTCTTATTATCTCATAAGGCAGCTATTCATTTTTGTCTACTTCAATCCACAACTCTGATGTTTTTATGATTCCAATGTCCAACTCCAATACAAATAAAATCATAAACTAAATTTTGTTCCTGGAGTGGGATTCGAACCCACGACCTTTAGATAACAAGACGAGCGCCCACAGACACACGCCACGCAATCCGAGCCTGCAGGAAGTCGTTCTTTTGTAATACTTCAATATAAACATTAACGGAATAAAGCGCACACATAATAATGAATAGCGCCCCTATGAGACGAGTTGAAAATATATGCTCCTGGAGCATGATTTCGGGCCAAAATCTCCAAGAATCGATGACCTTGACATTTTATGATTTTTGTTATAACCATACATTGAAGGTAGCACAAACTATACTTTTTTAATCCTTGAAACAAGACAAACACTTTAGTTTTTAAAGCAATCCAAGTGTTTTTCATTTTTAACCCATGACATGAATTATGGATTGCCCCTCCTGAAAACAAATCCACTTAGAAATGAACTTATACCGTGTGTCCCCCCAAAAAAAGCAACACTTGGTGGCAGGTGCCATAAGATTTTAACAAAAGCATGTGACTACTTATCCTTTGTTGTAAGGTAAGATGGGACATTTAGCTAATATCCCTGAAAAGTTCATAAAGGTAGATAGTCAATATTTTTTTAAGCTATGACCCCAGAAATCAAGTAACCTGGAGGACCCATTTAACCAAACTGAGGCGCTATTAACTACAAATACTGCACTGTACGTTTTGCGCCCAGAACTACCAATATGAATCTCTAAGTCCCAACCACCCGTCCACCATTTTCCCCTTTTTTAAAAGACAGGTGCTGCAACAAATATTAACATATGAATGTTTCCATTGGTAATAACAACTAAAAAAGACATGCATTTTAACACACTTAAAAAGCTTTAAAAGATGGAATCAGGAATGTATGATCAACAAACTCTTTGTATTGTCCAAATAAGACTGCATTGGATTAGAGCTAATCATTCATCATCATTTAATTGACGGCACACAAAGAGTTATCTTAACCCAAAATTTAATGACAGAATAAATTACTGATACTGTTATTGAGTTGTGTTGAAAACATAGGTTTTACGTTCATAAAGTTGAGAATGTAACATTTTCAGAAACAAGCAAGTTGCAGCCCAACGCATTTATAATTTTATGTAATGTGGAGTTTTGTCTATGATTTTAAGTCATAGTTTTATATCTTCTTGAAACATATTTTATCATGAATAAATTAATGTTTTATTATTATCAGTTAAATAATAATAATTTAAATGCAGTCTTTTGACGCAGTAGAAGTCGTTCTGCAAGAAATTTGGGCAGGTAAATGTTAATTGCGATCAATATTGTATTTGCCTTTCTGTTCTTCATTGCCAGTCTTGTGGTTAACCAGTTCCTCATTTTTGTAAAATGGGTTCTGCGGGTTACTTGATTGTTGGGGTCATATCTTAAAAACTATTGACTCTGCCTTTATGAACTTTCAGGAATATGCTAACAGTCCCATCTTACCTTACAACAAAATAAGTAGTCACATGATTTTATTCAAAAACTATGGCGCTGCCACCAAGGTGTTGCGGTCTTCGGACACACGGTATGCTTCTCCATGGTCACAGAATTGCTCCAGATTGACCCAACCATTAGTTTTTTACAACTTGATACCTTAAATATATAGATTTGTGTATCTTTTCAGAGTTGGGTTTTGTATTGAGTAGGCGTGTTTCCTGTAAGAGAAGTATTTTAGATTACCAAATTACATTTTGACCCCACAATGATCTCTTTGTGACCTTTCAACCAATATGGTTGCATGTGTACCTTGTATGCAGGGTGTACCTGGGACGATGAGATATCAGACATTCTTCAGACCAAATTTACTGTATACTGAGTGCACTGAGTAGTAATAGTTAGTAAATCCAAAGTTTTTAATCCGGTTTTCCCTTCTGCAAACCAAGGGTGGCCGAATTTACCTCACAATCGCAGCAATTGCCCTTACTCCCTCCTTCCACTCACCTGATTCCAAAAATGCATCCTCAACCCTCAAACCAAACCCTCATACTTCCTCCGCCCTGTTCTTCCAAGTCTGCTTTGGATGTCCCTCCCCTGGAAAAATTCCCACCTCGACCTCAAAAGACCTTAAAACATGCCCGTCAACCTTCCTCAGCACATGTCCATACCAATGTACATTATTGCCTTCGCCAATGATCCTCCCCCACTTCTTCCAAAACCCAACATAAGAAGAAGACCGTGGCGGAATTAAAGAAAAGGGCCCTCTTCCTGTCCAGCAGCTTAAGGTGGCGCCCCATTAAGCATCAAGAATCAACGCAATATCGCCCTTTAGTGCGCCGAAGATGTGTCCGAGGGGCGGCCTGAGAGCAATATTTTAGGGGGGCCCTGTCAGCAGCTTGCTGACACCGCTGACTCTTACTCTGCCACTGAAGAAGGACAGAAAGAGAAGAAGACAGTAATAACCAACAGTACAACGCGTAGCCATTTGCAACAGATAAACCGTTTCTTTTATTTTTTTTTGAGACAAAAGCAAAGAAAGCAAAGTTGATACAAGTTACTTCTTTTTCAGATTGTTTTGATTATTCACTACGTTCATGATCTATGATGGGTAATGTACTATGCCTGGTACTACCAAAAACAAGTGAGTGATTGACACAAGAAAGCTATTGAATGGCTATTACTTGTCACAATCCCTTTCTCTTAAAAAGGTTCTTCCTCTGGAGATCTCATTCCCCTAGCAAATGAGCTCATATTGAGGAAGACATTACAGCAGCCCACTGAATTATTGGAATACAATATTAAAGGTTTGCTTGTTTCCGATTCTTACTTAAGTGAAAAGCCTGGCACTGCACATAGGCCCCATCAAGTACCGTGGGAAACCCCAAAACGTGCGGTTTTTATGGTAGAAGCAACAATGCGTATTGCCAAGTCCTATTCAATAGGCCTACTATGCTAATATTGATGGTTAACCATTAAAATGGCGTTTTTGTTTATATCTTGGGATTGAAATGGATTTGAGGGCTCAAATTTCGTGACTACAATGAGAAAAATACAGCCTTTCATCTGATATCAAAATTGATACTTCTTCTGGATAAAACCAAAGACGATCGGAACACGCACTTTTAATTATCCTAACAACATTTTTTGAAGAGCACCCCCAATTTCAAATTTGAAATTTTTGCACTATTGCGTATGTTGGATATTGTTTAGTAAACTATACCTGTGAATGGTAATGTTTAAAAGTGTATATATGTCATTAAAAAAAACAACGCCACATTTTGTGATTAGAATTGGCATCCCTGGATTGTAATTCAACGGCGGAACTGGAAATACCAAATTTCTGTCTGTTCATTGATAAATAGTGCCACCTCACGATAATGACCTCTAAGTTAATTACCTGAACCAACTGAACAACTAATGGATGAGCATAGACATGTACATGGTGCTATTTCCTGTCTATTTTATATTGAAAGGATATTTCCAGCAGCCACAGAATTATTATTGTCATACAATATTAATTATCCTAATTACAAAATTCCTTCTTTGGCGATACACAAACAACTCCGAGCTTTACCATTCACAGGTGTAGCTTACTAGCCAATTAATTTGGGGCTTGTGAAAAATGTAACATTGTTGCTTTAAATATGCGCATTGTAGTAATTCACAGTGCAACAATGAGAGTACAAATTCAGTATGCATGATATGTGTGAGCAAAATAGCTGTTCGAAAGTGATGACATAAATCCATTTTGCCCCGACCAAGCATAAATGTAAATATTTCAGATTATGTTGTTTTTAGATGTATGGTTTGATTCAAGTTGAAATTTCAGAAAACGCTCCTGTTTCTTAATGTCCCCATCAAATGACAGCTCTGTAAAATGTACACTGATTCTGGCACGTATTTAATTTGCTATATATACCTTCTTCAGAATTGTACACATGTACCATCTTCAGGAGGATCCCAACAGGTCACGTAGGTCATCTGTAGGCATGGGCTCAGTGCTAGGGTCGTCAACAACAGGTCATGTTAAACTGTACACACACCTCAAAGATCATGACCACACTCAGAAGGTAGCTAGATAGGACAGTACACTTTACTTATTAGTTACTACTACTACTACTACTACTACTACTACTACGGTTTTCCATTTGAAACCATACTATGAAAAAAATGAGATCTGTCTGTCGATGTCGGCGAGTCTGTCCTGCTACGCGTTTTGTTATGGTTTGACATATGGGGCTGGTATTTGGCATGAAGGTAGGGAGGAGAGTCGCCTTGTTTGCATGTCTGGAACTGACCCAAAAGTTCAAAGGCATGTGAGGTCAATTTGCATAGCAATGCCCTAGAGTGAGTGAGTGAGTATTAAAGTTTACGACAACTCAACACACTTGTGTTATATCATGTCATTACATTTATTTAAAAACATTAACCTTTATTAACATACACATGATAAATTACATTCATAACATTTTTAAACGTTAAAATCATTTACTAAATCGATGCTCCTTCAGGAATTAAATCAACTGAAGAGTCCTAATATCCTCAAATAATTTTTTCAAATCTGGGACACTGTCATAATTTTCTACGAATAAGCGCATAATCAATGCACTCAAGTAATACATGGTTTTCACAAAAGAGCACAATCACAAGTAATACACCAGCTGGACTGGCTCACCTCTAGCAAATAACTATGGGTCATATAGTATGACAATTTTACGCGCGCTAATACTATCTCGTCCCTTCGTCCAATCACACCTGAACTACCAACGCCCACAGTTGGTTGAAAAGCATGCATTTTATTATTGGAAATGAATCCCACACATTTGCCACTTATTTCTGATATAGCTATATGAGCCTTTAAATCTGTAAAGGGATCCTCAGTGGTTTGGTTTATATTCATATTAAGAGAGGGCTTCTTTCGCCAATCATCAACCTTTCATGCCTGAATCTCCCCCAATTGACGCGGAATCCAAGTCTAAAACAACGGATTTATTCAATTGAGAAAAATTAAGAATACTTTCCAACAACTCAGCATATTGGGATGACGACATTCTCTGCCCTTCAAAGCCATAAGACTAGCTAGTGATCAGTAAATATCATGAAATGACTCTCATTGGAAATTTTCAGCTGAACTTCTAATGCCAACTTAAGTGCCTTCAATTCAGCAGTGAAAATAGAAGCATTATCAGGTAACCTAATCAGACGTTGATCACGCCGACTTTAAAACAGCTGCAGCAGCCTTTCCAAAACCTAGACCCATCTGTATAAATCGCTCGATTTTGATGAAATTTATGCCTAAGATTCACAAATTTAGCTTGAAAAACAGTACATCATTTAACCCTTTTTATATTTACATAAAGTTAGGTCAATATCAGTTCAACATTTTCCAAGGAGGACTATAGAAAAATCAAATGAGCAATGTTTATCACATTAGGACACACCTGTGGAAATCCCTCTTGTATACGGATTCCAAAAGATGGAATAGCTGAGGTTTACTAGTAGTATAGAAGTTGGTAATTTATGCGAAAAGGTGCTCTCATTTGTTGGGATCGCATTCTTTTAATTTTAGAGCATATTGAATAGCTAATTTTTCCCATCTTAGATGTAATGGAGGTTCATTAGCTTCGCCATATAGCTTTGCATAGGAGAGGTACGAAAAGCACCCAAGCATAGTCGAAGACCTGGATTCTGAATAGGTTCAAGCTTTTTCAAATGACTTACGGCAGACTATAAACATACAACCATAATCCATTTTGATCTCACAAGTGATCTATAAAGTCGAAGCAAAACTGATCGATCTGCACCCCAGTCCCATCTTTGAAACTACTTTTACAAAGTCAGAGCTTTTTGCCATCCTCTTCCGCAAGTAGTCAATAGGAGCCTTGAAGTTCAATTTACTGTCAAATATTAAGTCCTAATAATTAGTCTGAAAACGACGGTGAATAGGAGAACCATTCAATTTTGTTTGGGTCAAGGTGAAAGACGTCTTTTGTGCAAAAATGCATACAAACAGTTTTAGTTTTTAGAGAAACGGAACCATTTTCATCTGCCCACTGTTGAATCTTATCAGGCATTTTGCATTTGTCTTTCTATAGAGCCATAGTTGATGAACGAATATGAAATGGAGAAATCATCTACAAACATTGACCTCTCCATTTCCTGCATTGACCCACTTTGGCATACTATTATTTCAAAGTGAAATAGAGTAACAGAGATAATACTACCCTGTGGAACACCCATCTCTTAATTATTATTTCTGATAATACTGTATCCCAACAAACCTCTAAAACACGAATCTGTCAAAATTCTTATAAACAAAGGCATTTTACCATCTTATGTCCTAAATGATGACCAATCCTTCAAATCCTCATATTTCCATTAGTATCATAGCCTTCTCTAGATCAAGATACCGACACACAGATGTCATCTAACAAACCATCACTACTAAAAGATTCAAGACGGACAAGTTGGTCAATAGTACTACGGCCCTGCCGGAAACCACTTTGACACTTAGATATTAGTCCATTACATTCCAGAAGCCAAACAGACGAGCATTAATCATCCTTTCCAGGGTTCTTACATAAACACTGGTAAGGGAGATGGACGATAATTTGTTGGCTTGTCGCAGCTTTCCCTGGCTTCGGAACAGGAATAAATTGTAGCTTCACGCCATACATTTGGGTACATCCCAGACTCCCAAAATATTATTGAAATATCAAGCAATACAAGAAGGGATTCTTGTGGAAGTGCTTAAGAAATTTGGTACATGAATTTCATTCTGTTCCAGTAGCAGTGTCATGACTTTTACTAAGATGAGTCCATACCTCTACAATGCTAAATGGCTATTATACTCCTCTGCTTACTTGGTTAAACAAAAGCCCACTTACATTTTTCTGTTTTCAGCGTATTTTAACCTTTGTAATGTCTGAGTATAATGACTGCTTTAAGAATTGTGTTCAAATTCATATGCCAATAAATTGGCAATCCTTAGCTTCTGTACATTTACTACCATCAGATTGATCTATATGAAAAGTGGTATTAATTCAACTGTTTATCCGACTTTTTTTCCTAACCATATCCCAAACCTTTTTAACAGGAATTCTAGAATTTAACTTGGATACATATTGCCTCCAAGATTCCTGTTTACCTTTTTTAATAATGCGAAGCCTTAGGCTTATCCGAGAAATCCCTAGAACCCCCACATTTGGTCCACAGGACCGCTGACCTGGGCACCAAAACAAATCTGAGGTCAGAGGTCACACACATCGGTCAAAGGTCACACATGGGGGAGGCCACTAGTTATGCCCTAAATCTTCCACAGAGTGCTGGTGTTTTACAAATGTAACTGGACCAACCAAAGGGGGTATTACAGTTGAAAAAAAAAAAAATTTACAAACAATGCCATGGAAGACTTTCTTAAAAACTTACGGGTGTGTATTTCAAATAAAGTATCTAATGGGCTATTTCTCAATCAGAACCTGTGCTACTGTGGAGATATAATTGGAACCTCCACAGCAGGGGGTTATTATAGCTAATGTAGTTACCTAATGGGCTATTCCATTTGTTTGAGTGCATTCAACCCTCTGCAGATTTCAAATGGAAAGATGACAATGATTTGTGTACGTGTCCAACTGAAGTGCAGGACAGTTTAGGCCTCCCCATGAATGTTTGTGCAGAAAAATCAATCTCAACTTAAGACTGATCATAAGTGCAAAACACACGCTTGCGGCTGGAGCAGTAAAAGTAGGCCCTGTCACATTCTATAGATCTTGAATATTAGACCACACTCAGAAAGCTTTAGAATGGAAAAAAATTACCTAATAGTTACTGTAATTAGGATTAATATATTCACGGAATTAATTATAATTAATCGTGCATTTATAAATGTACTCAGTGACGTCATGTTAAGATCATACACATTGGTATTAGAAGTTTATGTGCTAATTCTATGATTCATTCTATGGGTGAGTGTGCGCACTTTTTGTTAGTAACATCACTGTAAATTTGTTAACAATTTTGGTGAAAAACTTGAAAATTCTGCTGTACTAACATTATAATTAAGTTAAATGACTCGGTATTTCTAATAGTCTCATAATGACAACATGCCCGTATTATGGGGCTTGTTCTGTATTTGCTGTCAACTGGTAATCCAAACTATCCATGCAAATTGAAGATCTTTGGTGCCATTGAACTTCAAGCTAAAATATTAAGCCATTGAAGAATACAATAATCTGATCTTGTAGGCATAGGGTCATACATTGGACTTTACTCTGAATGTTTTCTAATATATTAATTTAATATTTTACCTTGTTACACTTCATCACAGCATTGTGTAGCTGTCCCAGTATGGGTTTGTTTGCAACCACAATTAACGATGGCGGCCTCATGTAAAAGTAGTTAGGTAAGCTACTTAAAATTACCCAATTTCACTTTTTAGGAAACTTTTGGAAGTTTGTAATTCTTGTTTTTTTTTTTTTTAACCTTTAACTCTGAACAGTTTTGAAAGTCTCATTTTTTGACAAAACCAAATAACACCAAAAATTCTACAGCGACACAGTTTTGACAACTGATTTTGAATATTTATATTCCCCTAACTACATCTGTGTAAATTTTATGAAATTTCATAGGGCAAATATGATTTTTTTCTTAAAATTCTAGTTTTACAAACACCTTTCCTATGAAATGGATGTATAATAGGGCGCTATAACATGAAATCATGGACCTTTGTAGGCCTATATGGCAAGATTCGCCGCAATGTACTTTTCCTGATTTTGCATATTAGGTAATAGCTCTTGCACATCCCTACTTTTTATCAATTGTCCAAACTTATGTTGCCACTGATTAAAATTGTTCTAAAATGAGACAATTTGCACAGGGCCAACACTGTTGTCAAAGAAAAAAAGAAAAAAAAAAAAAAACCCCATAAGGTAAGAAGCAAGAACATTCATCCTTCTCTTGGCAGGCATCAACTATCGTTTCCTGCTTGGTAAAATTTCCTTCACTGGGCATTATTGGTTTGTGGTGGATTCGGCAATCAACTTCTCAAAGGGTGCTTAAGAGCGGTTTTTCAAGTGGCTCTTTCCATTTGCAATGAATGAATGATAATTGAGATAAGCGACTTACAAAGTGTCTCCTCACTCTCATCTCTCCTTCTTAACATGGAGTTAATCCACTTCAATCATTCCCTGTCTCTAACAAAAGGGTGATTATTCCTATATTCTGATCAGTGGGCATGGTTTGTCATGTTAACAAGAAATTTGAATTGATTAGTCAAAGCTCTGCCATCCATTACTGGGTAATAGATTGATAGTGCATGCAGCAATTAATGCAGTGTAGTCGAAATATGACACGCGCAAGCGCGTGTTTATATACGCGTCATGCATTCGCTTTGGTACGCAAATGCATTTTACACAGCTTGCTTAAGCACCGTGCGATGACTTTTGATTCCTTGGAGTGAACATTTGTTTTCACGAGGGGTGCATTTAGTATACATGAATAAAAAATAACTAGGGTATAGAATATTTTTGACAAATAAATGATGTCGATAAAAAGCAAAAATTACACAATTCTAAATTAGACAATATATTATCGTGATGGATTGGATGCCCATCCATTGTGACACCATCTAAGATGGCCAAAACAAAAAATCTCATCTTATATTCTCTAAATAGTCGCCATTCAAATCAATCAAATGCATGCACCTCAAATAACTTGTGCTACTTTTCAAAATGTGAATGCAATGTTCTAAAAGTCTTAAACATGCCTGGGACAATGAAAGTCAGAGGTCAAAATCCAAAAACATAGAAAAAGGGGTGTTTTTGTAACCTGACCATCTGACCAGGTTTACCTGACCACCGTGAATTCGACAATCTTAATGGAATAAAGAGGAGTTTCTGTAACCTGACACATCTGACACACTTGTGAATTTGAAAACCTTAACAGAATAAACCTGTGCTTTAATCCATGAAGGGTTTCTGAATTCATAAGTGTGTCAGAAAAAGAGTGTCAGAAAAATGTGATGGGTCAGAATAAAGTTGTAAAGGTTGTTAAATTCATAGTGGTCAGGTAAACCTGGTCAGGTTACAGGAACACCATAGATATTGATATGATTGAAAATTTACTGTGCAGTATGATTAATGATGCAAATGTCATGTGGTTTTCTTCATATAAAAGTGTTTATCTCTTGGTCTAAATTTTAATACATAGATTTGGGATTTGACCAACACTCTGGTGAGAGAACTGTGTTTTGACCACACCTTGAGATCTGTGTGTTTTGCTAATGATAGGGGTGATCTTGTTGTGGGATTCCAAAACCATATCAGGTTAGTATTCATGCATGTGGCTAGGATCCCGCAGACCACAATGACAGGAGGTTCAGGCCACTGAAGGCCCCTGATGAGTTCCAGGGGCAGAGCCCGCCCCCCAGAAAAATGTTTTTCGCAATTTGAGCTTATTTCATGCCCTCTTTGTCTTTTCTCTTTTTGTGTCATCTGTGAAGCATGCGGGACATAGGGATTGCTTTGGTAGTGTGTGTGTCTGTCTGTGTGTCTGTCCTTGTGTCTGTGTTAAAAATGTTGACCCAAATGTTAACCCTAAACATATGAGTGCACATTTTCATGAATCTTGGATCTTGAATACAATTAGGACCTTGGGTAGCTGGCGACCTCATATAACTTCGGTGACCTCATGTAATCTTTGTCTCCATTCACAAAACTGCGATGGCAGAAAACACATGCGCTTGGTGAACTTTTTTTTAAATTTTATTTTGTTTTTCATTTTTTTATAGACCCCCAGGTGCACGAGCTCCTTCTGCACCCCCTGGCTATGCGCATGGTATATGTGTTTAATATAATGTGGAACATGATTACCATTTGCTTTCCATTCACAGTTCAAAAGTGGACTTTCCATCTTTCAGCAAAGCAACAGACTTGTACACCATATATAGGCCTAATTACCACAAGATAGACGATTTGCACGATCCCCCATGCATCTCGTATTGTGCCCATTTCCATCCGGGAACTTGTACCAGCCTCAAGTCAGCTAAAAACATACAGTTAAGAGCGTAATATCAATTCTAGAAAACTTAACCTATCTGTGACGTTGCACAGTTGAACTGTATTCGCCCGGCAGGTGACAATTAGGGCATGGTTACGATCGAAAGTGCCACCTTTTGTCGTAAATTTCAACATCGATGCCTCGCTTGTTTTTTGTTCCTATGATATTCTTCTACATTTCTGTAAGATTAACTTCACGTGAAAAGGTACTTTGTATTGTACTTTTAGGCACTGTCCAGCGATGTGAACAAACAACAGAATATTTTGTAAACATGATCTCTGGGAAATGGGCACAATAGGAGATGCATTATGGGGATCGTGCAAATCGTCTATTGAACCATGATCTTGGTCTTATGTAGGGTTGCTTAGTTATGAAGTTCATGTTCCATGAACAGTTCATAGTATCCCAGCTGTTGTGATGTACATTTTGCAATAAGCACAAAATTCAACAATATTAAATAAGCAAGCCTTGAAGTATTTTCACATGAGACAATTTTTCCCATTTTTTGGGGCCTAACAGAATTATACTTTTCAGAGTAATATGAAACTTCATGTGGAGCATTTGTATTGTGTTTAACAAAATTTAGTACAGAAAAAAGAAAATCAAACAGGACTGCATGTTGGACTTTGAATGAGTTCATGTTAACATTAAAGGTGCATTTATTGATTTCAGCACCTTCTGTTTTATTCATTGATCACTAGATATACTTGAGAAAAGCTTATTCTCAAAATTTGAGCTGATCCCGATCTTGCGGTTTTGTGTTATGAGCAATTGCTCGTTTCCCACGGTCCCCTAGGGTACTGTGCTGTAATTTCTGTCCGTTTATGGACAGAAAATTCAAAATTGCGAATTTCTTTACAGATGCAACCGAATTTGCACATAAGATTGGGCACACATGGATTACTAAGGCTAACGGTTCAGATGATATAAAAATCTCAATATTTTTTAGGTAAGTCGGGGGGACAAGGCTGCATGGATCACGAAATGCCCCTTTAAGTTTCCACTCAATACTCAAGAGGTAGAAATATGTTATCAAATAGATATTGAACACTACTTGGATATTCCTCAAATTGTTCAAGCAGTTACGTGACCATTACAACCTATCTACCTCTGAGTATCATGGAACAGGCCGTTACCATGGAGTTTGCAGATGAGGAGAAAGAGGAACCAGTTGAGTTCAACCCTGACCTCCAACTTTGGTGAGTTAAAGGGCCACAATGGCCAAAAAAATATTCAGACGTAATGAAATAGACCCTTACTGAAATCAATTTCACAAATTTGAAAACAATTTGGGTGTTTACATTCCGCCACAGAAAATCAATGTGTTGACATCCCTGCCAGAATTTACAGTGTATCTTGCATGTTTTGTGACACAATTCAGACATTGTACTTCAGGCTTGTATTAAGATATTGATCTGAAAAGTGAATGGAAAATTAGCTGGGATTAGCACATATACAATCGCAATGGTCTGTAAGCTGGTGACTGCATGCTTTTCAAGTTTGATAAAATGCTGGCAGTAATGTCAGCATCCTTGGTTGAGAAGTGAAGCTTACAAAGAAAATAATGTTAGTTCCTTTTCTCTTTTTATAAAATATAAACAGTCACCCAAGTGGTTTCAGTAAGGGTCTATTTCATTATTTTTTCGCCATTTTGGCCCTATAAGAGCAGGCAGATTTTTGAGGAAATATGAAACAAGACTGGAATGCTAATGTATTCCTCAGCATTGGTTACAAAAAAGGTTAATCAATTCACCATTCAACTGAACAGGTATCCAGATTTATCAGTCTGTGTGTCTGTCTGCTCTTAGGTGTTGTGAGTCTTCTGTCTATCCGTACGGTTTTCAGTAATTACTATTCCAATGATTCCAGTAAAATTTGTGCTGGAGAGTATATTTGTGTTAGCCTCTATAGAAGGAAGACATTAAAGTGACAGAACTATTCCAGATGAATTTCATACACAGCCTATGGAAGGCACAACTGGAATTAGAGAAGGTTGTGATTTAAGTCAGATGCATTGCTTGTGACACCCATGCATTCTGACCATGGCTATATTCCAAATGAATCCAATATCCCATGTAAGAGGCATATACTAAATTTCAGTTGTGCCTTCCATAGAGATGCGTGGAATTGACCTTGAATAGCCCATATGCTTTGCCATTGTAAAGTGTGGGTGTGATGCGACATATGACTGTCTTAATATAAGGTCAACGATTTGCATATCGTTTTTGGTACTGGTACTCTTTGACACGAATAATTGGACACAATGATGCCTGTGATGAGACAACTGAACCTATGCTAATCTGTTTAGGTTTGTCATTTTTGTTCAAAAGTATTAAGGTTAAATTTGAAAAAACATGTCAAAATTACACAAATTAGCTATAAAAATAATGCTGTCTGTTTAAATAGTAAAATTTAGCAAAGTTACTGTGACCTGTGTGACCAATTAAAGGGTCAAGTCAAAGTATATGTCAACTTGAACAACCAATCGATGAAAATCATGTAGTAAACATTCAAAAAAACCATAGTAAATCTCTCTCTGACAATTGTTAAAGGGTCGACTTAGGGTCAGAGAAACATGTTCAATGATACAATACAATCTTTAGAAACAATTTCTACTTTTTTATATCTCTTGTATGGTTCATATAGTTTGATTGGATGCACTACCGACATATCCAGCAGAACTCTTGCACCGCAGGCAATGCCTGCAATCTGTTGCGCGCCATCAGAAAATACAGTTTGCGATATAGAGCCACAGAAGAAGAAACCGTCTACCACGATCCCCAGGGCAGACTCGGGGAGTAGTGTAAGCAGTGATGCAGGATAGATAGCCTCATTGGCGTAAGTAAGGTAATTTTTAAATGCAAAACTGTTTGAAAATCTCATTTATTATGACAAACCCAGAATAAAACAAAAATTATGTGTACCCGGGGACACAGTTTGACAACTGATTTGGCATATTTAGTCCCCTAACACATTCTGTGTAAATTTTACCAAATTTCATTGCTGGCAATTATGCTTGTTCTTAAAAATCTAGTTTTCCACATCTTTCTAGGGAGAAAGGGATAGAGGGCGCTTAACCATACAAATCATGACCTTTTGTAGGCCCTAGGCTATATGCCGATTCCCCGCAATGGATTTGTCTGTTTTGCAGAGATAATCGATTTGCATGTCCCTACTTAATCAGTTGTCAAAATTGGGTTGCCACATGCTTAAAATTGTTCTAAAAATTAAAATATGACAATTTAAATGGGGTCAACAGTGTGTATGTAAGGTTGTAAGTTGATTGGACTTGAAAATTAAATGAACTCATGTGTATCAATAAAATGCAGGATTGGAAAAAAAACTCTTAAAATCATAACCGGCTGTTCATTATGGGGTTAACTTACCACTCTTTTAAAAGTACAATCTTACCTCTCTCACTATCTTATCCATCTCATTTCGACACTCCTGTCCAGAGATACTGTGCATTGAAGAAGGGTTATAAATTTTTCATTCATTCAAGCTGGACCGATTTGTAATGAAGGTTTGAAATTTAGTAGAGTGAGAATATTCACACAGTACGACAGGTGTGGCTTATACAATACTTTATTGGAATAAGTATATTTTATTTATGAAAAAGCAGTTGTATCAGAAAACCATATTACCTAGAACATTTATGCCAAAAGTCCTTTTAAAGCAGAAGGAAATTGGTGCACCCGGAGAAAACCTGTTGGAACGAGTATGGATTGAGAAACCATTCACTTATAGCCATTGAGAACGAGCTCCTACCGGGAATCGAACCCGAAAACCTCTTTGGTGCAAGGGCTAGGGAAGATAACGCTTACCAACCGGTTCCCCCATGTACCATATTGATCCCATCTATTATCATGGTACATGCCTGTTATCAGAAGTGGGTGTCTAGCGGTTAGCAAGCTTACCTCTGGAGCAAGGGTCCTCGGATCGAATCTCATGGGCCACTTGCTTGATTAAATTCGGGAACTTTCCATTTGGATTTGATTTGTATAACAGATATTGATTAAACCTGACTGCCACTTTCTTCTCCAAGGTTTCATTTTGAAATGGGCAAATGAACCATGAAAGCTTGCACAACCCATCCGGTGTTGTGTTTCGTTGTTAGTGGTTTGAATGTTGCAATATGCGCTTGTTTAGCTGCTGAACCTCCATTGCATTGTTTTTCTGTCTAGTAATTATTAAGTTGTAAAGTCTCTAGCAATTGGCCTACAGGCCACGATTGAGATTAAAATAAAAAAACCTTGAGTATTATTATTTATTCATTTGTGATATGTTCTGCAATTTTTGCAAAAGGTCACATCCTTTGACTCCATAGTATGAATACAATTCTGATTGCAAAGCGGAAAACACATGGCAGTACATTAAAGGGATTGCAGCGATAATGCGGAGAGCAATTGAAAAAAATGTGGAAATGCATTTTTTAACTTATACATCAGGGATAAGTGTATACAATGACATATAACTTCTTTAATTGTAGAAATAAACCACCAAATAGTGAAAAAAATGAAGTATTTAGGACATTTGTCATACCATCTCCCCAAATAGACATGCAGCGACGGCATCTCAAAACTTACATAATAAGCTGAATGTGTTTTACACCAGTACAGAATAAATAAAGATCAGAATATGTTGTTGAGGTCAAACTATATTGCTCATGGTGTACAGTATCACGCTGAAAATCTGTGTTTCACCGGGAAAGAGAAGACTTTTTGATCTCATGTCAGAATTTTGATACGACGTATCGAAATTACAGAATCAGGTAAAAAGTACTGCTTAATCTTAATACACAGATTTCAAGGCCTACCACATTGCAGGGGGGGCTATGTTCGCATATCCAGGCCAGTAACAAAAATACAAAAATATGGATTTTGATGGATGTTCGGTGTTTCGGATTAGCAAAAGCGCTGCGATTAAGACAAGCGCAATACAGAATTGCAAGTCCTTTATGCTATAGACCGTATTAAATATGACGTCGCCACCAGAATGTTGGTGGAAAAGAAAAAAAAAAAAAAAAAAAAAAAATCAAAAAAAAAAAAAAACCCCCCCAAAAAAAAAAAAAAAAAAAAAAAAAAAACCAAAACAAAATGATGCATACATTCCAGGACTACAATACATTAAGCTGTCAATGACTCCATGTTCGCGATGCACAGGGATCATTGACAGTGTATGTATTTAGTACTGGAATGCGTTATCTTGTCCACAAACATGGCTGGCTATTGATACGGTCTATAGGGACAAGTGCAATGACATACTAGCTATATCACAGCAATGTAAATGTTTGGCCAAATTCGTTATTCTGAGGTAAAAAAATAAAAGTTTTTTGTGCATTTGGGTTCCAAAATATCCTTTGTTGCGAAAACTTTAAAACACATGGGCTAGTCATACCTTACCTATTTCTTCCGTAGTTAAAGGCCATGGCCCGATCACTAATAGCTTCGTCCCCAGAAGCCCCAGATTACCGAATTAGTTAAACATTTTGGTATTAGGAGAAAGCTACTTTTTTCTCATTACCCGTGAAATCTTAGAGCCAAAGGTGTTGGTTTGGAAGTTATGAGTGAAAAATGTGCCCATTTTGGTCGACCAATAAAATTTTAAAGAGAGTAATTATGTGGCTTACAAATCACGTTTTAGCTCGACGCATTCAAAACAGACCTTGAAATCGGCGGAAACTTACAGATTCTATTATCCTTTGCATGTGCATTAGAATCTGAAAGATTCGGGAACAAGAGTTGGCACTCTTCTCTCCTGAGGTAAAACAGACAAATCCACCAGTTGCTAAGAGAGGTGTACCAGCTGAGAAAGACGAAGATACAGACTCGGGTAGAGAGCGAGCCCTCTACCTTCAGGTAAGGGCAAGAAGCACTGATGCCTTGCAGTAGGTGGGCTATTGAATCCATACCCAATGGTGAAAACTTGTATTAAAAAAGCTCAATTCCAAACTGTCTCAGATTTTACATCCAAGAGGCTGTCAGGGAATCAGAATATAGTTTGTGAGTGCAACAAGTCATAAGTGCAATAGCTGCCATGTGATACATCTGTGTTCTGCCATGATTAGGATGACTTTGAATTGAGTTTTCCTGAGTCATGCAGTCACCTGAAGAACCATTTCAAGAGCACCAACCAAGGACTGGCATGATAGATATGTTTGATGGGAAATTCTGACAAATGGCAGTCTATGCATTTACGACCCTGTTGCACTAATGACGAGTTGTCTAGTATTCCAGGTGTATCAGCTACCATTATACACACCATATTAGGACCCTGTAATGGCTTGAAACAGAGTTGTTTACTTACCATTGTTATTGTGTTTCAAAAACTTTAGGCTTAAAAGCTGAGATTTTGTCGGGTTGTAAGTATCTTGCACAAGCCTCTTATAACTGGAGTAACAAGAGTGAGGTCTTTATGCAAAAGAGTGATTGCATATTGGGTCAGTGCTTTTGATCTAATAATCAAGGCTTTTTGAAATGAGTTTTAGGTGTAATACCTTGCCTATTTTCACCAATTATCTTCATGCACCTAATCTATATGTCAAAGAAAAAAAATACTAAAATTCATGAGTGAGTGTAATCATGTATCTAACATTTTCTACTATTTTTATTAAAATGTAGTGATAGTTTAGTTTATTCTTGTGGCATCACTTAAAAGGGGCGTGTTCCGATGGTCTTTGGGCCCCCCTGATTTACCCGGAAGTAGTATCGATTTTGAAATCAGATGAAAGGCAGTATTTCTTCTCATGTCGTCCTGAAATTTGAGCCCTCGATCCATTTCATTCCCAAGATATAAACAAAAAACCGCCGTTTTAGGTTAACCACTTTATTAGCACAGTATTGAATAGGGCTTGCAAACATGCATTAGTGCCGCTACCATCAAACCGCAAAGTTTTGGTTTCCCACGGTACTTGAAGTGGGTGGTGTGCAAGTGCCAGGCCTCATATCAATATAGAACACAATACACATAAATCCGAACAAACACCTTTAAGGCCCTTTAAAGAAGATTTGGGTTTTTAAGTACGACTATGTGAATATCAAATTACGGTTTGTGGTTTGTAGTACTAACCAGCTAATTGAATGGTTTAGTTTTATTCTAAGAACATAAGCATGCCCAGAATTTTAATTAATCTTTACTCATAAGTTATATCTAACTATTTTTGTTATGTGTGCTTATGTATAGTTACAAAAAGAGGGATCCTGGAGAAATTGCGAAGGGAAGCATCTAAAACTGATAGGAAACACTCAAAAGGAGGAGGAAAAATTCACTCGGTATTCCCAATGCCACCTGATGGTATGTTATCATAAAATCTGTTAATGAATGCTTTCTGTGCTTTAATTACACAGTTGATCAAACATGAGGTTTATACCAATCAGGAAATTGGGATGTCATATTTGGGAATTTGGAAATTTAAGGGGAAATGATGCAATCATGGTCTCAATTTGGCCATGCTTCTAATTTGTGACCAAGACTTCTAATAGTGGAGTTTCTGGGCAAGCAAGCTTGGGAAAAAAGTTTTAACCCCACTTAGAGTTGGGGATATAATGTTTGCCTTCCTTTTTACTATTGTCCTGAGTGACACTAAAATTACTTTAATTCCTGGAACCATAAGGAATAAAAAAGTGTTTGCCGTAAACCGACCAACTCCGCAAAAACTGCCAACATACTCAATTTTTTAAAATGCAAATTAGCACCAAAATAAAAACCATTCTGCCGACCGACCCATGATTTTCATATCACCATTAAAAAAAAAAAAAATTTTTACAGACACATATGAAAAAGTACCGTATTAAACAAGACAACAAAACCACTACAAGTAAAAATAAAAGATCTTTGCTGTCATTGAAGAAAGCTTTAAATAGTCGCATGTTGTATTCATTTAGAGTAAAAATTGCGAAGATTCCTTTAAACAAAATCTGACGCGACCCTCATACTTTTTCCTCATTCCGGCAAACAAAACATTTTTAAAGTCTAATACCAATTTCAAAATCTTTCAAAAATATTTGAAATTTAAAAATTATTTTACTCAACAATGGATTCGTTTTTGCTTGAGCACATCACAGATATTTTAATGCTCTTTCATCTTTTTACAGCCTTAATATTAGCCTCATTTCTATAAACAAACCAAAACAACTAACTAGTTCCAATTTTTTTTCATTTACAAATTTGACAAACCACAATATTTATACAAGGTACATTCCTAATTCTGTGATCAGAGCTATCATTGGTTACAAACCACCACCACACACCACCGCGTCACCATGGAGCTGAAACCAGTAAGTGGTTTATTATAATTATAGTAAAATAATATCTAGCGTGATACTAACAACAATTTTACATCTTCTTATCAATAGTCATACGTTTATCTTCTACATGGCATCAGCATATTTCTTTTCTATTTTGAAAGCACACTGCTGGTATTTGTCCTTGAATTTGCATACTGATCATGAAGCTAACAAACTGACACTACTTTCAGGTTCCTGGTATTAGCTGGTTTCACCAAGTAAGAATTTTTGGCTGTTTCCGATATGTCGTATGTAAGTAGACAACTTTCTAGTTCCTTATAAGACCACCACAAATTTGAAGAACAATACCATTGTTTTAAATAAATTAAATCGATAAAAGAGGCCAAAGGTCAAGTTTTCACACACACAAACACACCAAATCAAAAAACGGTATTGTAACCACAATCTATTGTTGGTAGAGACTCATGCTAGCTCAATAATTCTTGAACAAGTTAAATTCTTCAAACCTAATTATTGATCTCTATGGTTATGTACAATCAAGATAGATCTGCATTTATCCAGCTAAAAAAATTGAAAGTAACACAGCTCACACATGCTTGTTCTATAAACTTACTACTTTCTAAACAGCTCACCACATGCCTTATTGCCACTACATTGAACCAATTGAGATCAGCTCACTACATGCCTTGTCACACCATTGAACTCACTTTGACTCACTACTACGTGTTTTCAAAGATCTATCATTGGAAACCACTTGACATCAGCTCATTACATGCTTTGTCACTACCAACAAACAACTGAACATCAGCCCACTCCATGCTTTGTCACTATCACTGATCGACTTTGACCTGGCTCACTACATGCTTTGTCCCTAAAAACTGAACCACTTTGACACTAAGGGCTAAAATGAACCACTTTTTTGCATCACGCACTACTTGCTTTGTCACTACCACTGAACCACTTTGGGCAATCAGCCCACTACACATGCTTTGTCACTAACCATTGAACCACTTTGACATCAGCTCAGACTCAGTACCTTTTGTCACTATATTGGACCACATTTACATCAGCTCAACGCATGCTTTGTCACTACCAATTGGACCACTTTGACCCTCAGCCTCACTACTGCTTTGCATCCCTACCAACTGAACCCTTTTGGCATCAGCCCACTACTCTTTGTCACTACCATTGAACCACTTTGACATCAGCTCAGACTCAGTACATTTCTTGTCACTATTATTGGACACATTGACATCAGCTCACTGCATGCTTTGTCACTACCATTGACCACTTTGACACCAGCTCACTACATGCTTTGTCACTATCACTGATCGACTTTGACATCGGCTCACTACATGCTATCTACCCACTAAATCACTTTGACAATCAGCTCCTACTTGCGTTGTCACTACCATTGACCACTTTGACACCAGCTCACTACATGCTTTGTCAATATCACTGAACCACTTTGACATCAATTCGGCTCACGACATGCTTTGTCACTATCCTGACCCAACTTTGACATCAGCTCATACATGCTTGTCCACTTACCACAAAGCACATGACATCAGCTCACTCATGCTTGTGTCCAAATTCCACTGAAACACTTTGAACATTCAGATTAGTACGTGCTTTGTCATACCACCAAAGCACATTGACATAAGCTATCACTCCATTTGCTTTGTCACATCACTGAAACCACTTTGACATCAGCTTTTACATGCTTTGTCACTACATGATCCGCTTTGACATCAGCTCACTACATTCTTTGTCCACTAACACTGAACCACTTTGACATAAGCTCATGAATGATTATCACTTACACTGAACCACTTTGACATCAGCTTACTACATGCTTTGTCACTATCCCACTTGAACACAGCTTACTAAATGACTTTGTCACTACCAATCCAGGGGGGGGGGGTTCTCTTCTTGGGTTTTGGTCGGGTACCCATGCTCGTTCCAAACAAAGAGGGAATAGGTCTGCAAATGCGGGACTACCGCTAGGGGTATCAAATTACAATAATCAGTCTAGTCACGCTAGGGGTATCAAAATCAGTTGTGATTGTGCTGGTTCAATGATAAAAATAGGAAAAATTACCTAAACATAGCAAAAATAACCCAGAGTGTGTAAGTTTTCTTGCAGTAGCACAAGGTCTTTTCTTAGTATTAGATATTTAAAGGTATATCTTTTATTCACATATTTAGAAAGGTCCCGCAAGCGGGTGTATAATTTCACCGCAAATTTGTCCCGTTAGGGGTATATTTTCACTAAATACCTCGCCAAAAACTGGTCCGTAGGGTATATTTTCACTGAAATTGGTCAGTAAGGGTCACCTTCAGAACCCCTGGAACGAGCATTGGTACAACAAACCCCTGAGAACCCTCCCTGGGCTTACCACTGAACCATTTAACCATCAGACTCACTACATGCTGTGTCACTACCACTGAACCCCTTGGACTCAGCTCACTGAATGATCTACTCGCGGGGGGGGGGGGTGGGAACCAGGTAAAAAATTCGCTGACCCATGTTTATAGCTGACCAAATTGTACAAACCACTATGACACATTTATATAGTTGGTTCCGGAAATTTGACCCATTAATATGTGGCTTTTAAATCGCACCATTTTCATAGTAATCTTTAGTAATCGGCTCCCATTTTCATAGTAACTGTTTCCAAAAATCAGAAAATCAACCATTTTCATTGTGCTTTTAGCGAAAATAGAACCATTTTCATAGTAAATGCGACCCAAAAAGTGAAAAATGGCCATTATGTAGTGTAATGACCTCAAAAAGTGACATTCTATACGTAGCCTGGTAGGATTTTAATTGGACCAATTTGACATCAGCTACACTAAATGTTTTGTCACTACCAAACTGAACACACTTGACATCAGCTTCAGACTCAGTACAGGCTTGTCATATATTTGGACCACTTGACATCAGCTCACTGCATGCTTTGTCACTACCATTGGACCACTTTGACATAGCCTCACTACAGCTTGGGCACATCACTGATCGACTTTGACATCGGCCTAACTACATGTATACACCACTAAATCACTTTGAAATCAGCTCACTACTTGCGTTGTCACTACCATTGAACACTGTGACATGCAAGTCCTACAGCTTGTCACTATAACTGAACCACTTTGACATCGGCTCACTACATGCTTTCACTATCACTGATCCACTTTGACATCAGCTCCAATACATGCTTTTTCACTACCACAAAGCACAGACTCAGCTACACTCCATGCTTGTCACTACCACTGAACCCCTTGACATCAGATTATTACGTGCTTGTCACTAACACAAAGCACCATGACATCAGCTCTCACTCCATGCGTTGTCACTATCAACTGAACACTTTGACATCGGCTCACTACATGCTTTGTCACTATTTCCACTGAACCACTTTGGACCTCAGCTCAATACATTCTTATGTCACTACCACAAAGCACATGAATCAGCTCACTCTCATGCTTTGTCACACACTGAACCACTTTGCATCAGCTTATTAACGTGCTTTTTCACTCGACCAACAAATCCCACATGACATCAGCTCTCACTCATGCTGTGTCACTATCACTGAACCCTTTGACATCACTTATTACATGCTTGTCACTATCACTGCTCGCTTTGACATCACTCACTTACCATACTTTGTCCCCACTACCACTAACCATTTGACATTCACTCACTGCATGCTTTATCACTATACCTGACCACTTTGACATCAGCTTACTACATGCTTTGTCACTATCCCACTTTGACAATCAGCTTACTACATGCTTTGGCACTACCAATCCCGGGGGGGGGGGTTCTTGGATTTTGGTCGGTACCCTCTCGTTCCAAAAAAAAGGGACTAGCTGCCAATGCGGGACTACCGCTAGGGGTATGCAAATTCACAATAATCAAGTTCTGTCCCGCTAGGGGTATCAAATCAGTTTTGATTGTGACTGGTTCAATTATAAAATAGGAAAAATTAACCGACACATCAGCAAAATAACCAGAGTGTGTAATTTTTCTTGCAGTAACACAAGTGTCCTTTTTCTTATATATTAGAATATTTTTTAAAGTAGATCTTTTTACTGCACTATTTAGAACGAGGGCCCCGCAAGGGGTATAATTTTCACCGCAAAATTGGTCCCGTTAGGGGTATTTTTCACTAATACTCGCCAAAAACTGGTCCAGTTAGGGTGATAATAATTTTCATCACTGAAAATTGGTCCCCCGTAAGGGTCCCTTCAGAACCCCTGGAACGAGCATGGTACCCAACAAACCATTGAGAACCCTCCCTGGCTAACATGCACCACTTTGACATCATCTCACTACATGCTTTGTCACTACACCTGAACCACTTTGACATCACTTACTACAGGCTTTGTTCACTAGCTCGAACCACTTTATGACATCAGCTCCTAACCTGCTTTGTCACTATCACTGAACCACTTTGACATCAGCTCACTGCATTTTTTATCACTTACACTGAAACAAACTTTTGACATCAGCTCTACATTCTTTGGTCCTATCGCCACTTTGGACATCAGCTTACTACAACAATGCTTTGTCACTACCATGCACCACTTTGACCTCAGCTTCACTACACTCTTTGTCACTAATCACTGAACCACTGAACCACTTTGATGACATCAGCGTACTACATGCTTTTGTCACTGCTCTCAACCACTTTGACATCAGCCCACTTCATGCTTTGTCACTATACCACTGGACCCACTTTAACCATCAGCCCACTACATGCTTGTCACTATACCACTGACCGACTTAACGATCAGCTCACTACAACCTGCTTTTCACATCCCTGACACTTCTCGCTCACTGCATGCTATACCACTCCAGGGTGGGGGGGGGGGGGGACCCGTAAAAATTTCGACCCAGTTTATAGATGACCAAATTGTACAACAAATATGGACCCATTTATATCTTGGTTCCGAATTTCGACCCATTAAATAGTTGGCCTTTAATTCCGCACCATTTTCATATAATCTAAGCAAATCGGCCCATTTTCATAGTACTTTTTTCCAAAAATCAAAAATCAAACCGTTTCATTGTGCTTTTAGCGAAAATCTACCCCAGGTTTTTCATAGTAAAATCGACCAAAATTGAAAAATGGCCCAATTTATGTCTTAGTAATGACCCTAAAAAGTTGACCCATCTTTATAGTAGCATGGTGGGAAAACGACCCATTGTTCTGTAAGGCGTGAAAGTGACCCATACGCGGCACATATTACCTACCCTTTCCACTGATATCCCCCCCCCCCACCCCCCCGGGGCTATACTACCACATACACTCCACTTTTACATCAGCTCAACTCCTGCATGCTTTGTCACTATCACTGACCTTTGAAAGTAAGCCTGTATAGGACCTCCCTGTGATCGACAGTCAGCTCTGTGCTGATGTGCTTGGTGTCATAACATGCTCACACTGAAGTTGATCCATAAACAGTATTTTTTTATCTTTGTCCCTGGCTGCTCAGAGTATTGTGTATTCCTGGTCATCAGTGTGAGCACTGATCTAAGGCCCATTTGAGCTTACACAGTTAGGGTCAACGGTTATGAGTAGGATTACCGTGTATTCCTTCATGCCACTCCCCGAAGATTACCTGAAGCAAATATTAAAACATTTTTAAACATGTTCCTGGATCGCGATGGGCAGATTCGATGACGCTTACGTTGAATGACCTTTTGACATAGAAATACATAATTGGTCTTAGGAGCTCCTACCATACGATTGTAATAAATACAAATTATAATACTTTTTAATCCTTGGAACAGAAGGACCACTTTGTTACCTTTTTACAGCATCAAACATTTTCCAGTTTTTACACCCCCCTGTATTAGAATTTCCACCCTCCTAGATTCTTCCCACTTTCATTAAGCACCCTTGCTAAATTGTTATTAACTCCAAAGACAAATCCATTGGGGAATTATCTCTGCTCTTCCCGTACAGAATGGGCCCAAATGACCCACTATTCTCTGAATTATTTAATTTGACCTTAATACACCCAAATTTGTTTTTTACTAGATTATCACACACACATTTTATGGACAAGCTCAATAAATAATGTTACCCAACTTATTTTGGCACCAAAAATAAAACAAAGTTTAAGAAAACTCTGCCATGTGCCGAATAACTGTGGAATTTACATACAGGAACATCATGAGCCTTTCACCTGGGCAACACTCGACCGAGTAGAGAGAGCGTACGCAAGGGTTACTCGGAATCGAGGGCAGGTTATCACCGTCCCGGCTCTCACTCTCCCAACCACATGGAGAAAGAACTCTGATTCCTAGAAAAAATCAGGAAGCTTATCACCCATGATGCAGTAATTAATATGTTTGAAGTTATTAATTGCCGAAGCATGGTACTTTAACCTTGAGCATGTGCTCTATTTAGTGATACATTAAAATGCAAAATAGAGACACACAAAAAATTAGAATGTAATAGGCTTCATTATACTTGTTAAAGACCCCTATCAGTGATTTATCACGAAAGAGGTCAAAATATTTAATTGTTGCAGACTAGCTGAAAGTGAAGGATAAATTCTTGGAAATCTCATACGTGACTTTTTAAAGTGAAAATTTACAGAAAGAAGGGCAGTGTTCAAGATAGGAATTTCAATTAAACGTGTTGTGCTAAGTGGCCGAACGGACAGTACTGACTCAATTTTCCGATTTGTCCTTATTATTTTGCTTCTGGTCTATCATTGGCGGGTATGTTAGATACCTGTACTTGTTTTTACCAACATGCAAAACTCTGATTATTGATGATTTTTTTTTTTTTATTTCGATTTTCTGATTTAGCAAATCAATGATATAGTGCCTTTAAAATGGCAAATTAAAAACAAAACTGAAAGGATTTCGGAAGCTGCAGTACATGCGGTGCTGTTAAGTTTGCCAGTATGGCACATACAACATACAAGTATGTAGATGTTCTTTCCACAAACATTTCTCTTCCATACAATTTTGCACTGTTGTCACATGAGTTTTTATAGTGACAAAATATACCTAAATGACAGAACTCACCACCATATTTACTTGAAGGACTTTTTGTTTACTTTTAGCTTTACGTGACACCTTGCAAAAATTGCACGTGGGAAGAAACACTTTTCCAGAAACTTGTTAACACAATATCCATGGTACTTTTCTACCCACACAAATGTTTACTAATCAAATTGAAAACTCCGTCACACTCAACTTTTGGAATGGGGCCAGTCAGTTGACATCTTTAGCTCTTGTTGACTATTTTTAAAATTAATAACCATTTTTATTTTCAAATCTCTGGGTACAGCCTTCAGATAACCACAATGTTAATACAGTGTATGTTAAGTTTAATTTAAGATTTAAAAAAACCAATAATTAAAATGGTTACGTTATGTAATCATTTTCAAGACTTTTCAGGAATTTCCCACCTTTCTCAATCCATTAAAATTTGTCCACACTTTCACTATGTTTGGAATCGTCGTTAAATATCGTAGTTAAGATCTAATTTCACAATTTGTTGCGTTTCCTCCACTAATGGAGGACCCACAAAGTAAATGAGTTGTGGGTTGCTAAACAAATTTTTTGATATGGTTCCAAAATAGGTGCAAATGCTAAAAATATGGGAATTCTGCCACTTTTTCCAGAAAGATATTTGCCTATCACCCGGTGATGTTTTTACAAAATCTTTTTTACAAAAAATCTTTGTACAATTAGCATTCAAACGACCATATTTTGGATGCGTCTGTACTATTGTAATGTGGGGATTTCCGAAGGAACAGCTTGAATAATAGATTAGAAAATTTCTGTTGTCACCAAAAAACAAATTGCAACAAAAAGGTTTTTATAACTATTTCATACCTGATTAAAGGTCTTCGTGGTAACTCTGCAATGTCCGATTTTGTTAGAACCATCTCCACATTGTTTCAGGTAACACATCAATAATCAATGTATACGGTATCTGTGGTTTGAAAGTTCAATAGTGCCTTTCAGACTTTGCTTGTAAAACCACCCATAGGCCCATACAGGCCTGGTCTAATTAATAATATCAGGACATGTATCGAATGTGTATTCAGTACGTTTTATGTACACTAGAATGACCATTTTCCGACCATTTGTGTTCGCCTGCCTTAAGACAAATCGACCTAGGGATCACTTTGTCCCTGTTGTTGTTGATGTTTGTTGTTGAAAGGTGAACATTTGCCTGTAATAGCCACTCTTTAATGATTTTAAAAAACCAACCTTGAGAGTCATGGTGCAGCTGGATCCCTCTGTTTAGAGTCAAAGGTCACATACCAAGGTCAAAGGTCATTGAGGTCCGTTGTAAGATAGTCTAAAATGTACCAAATTGACCTCAAATTTCATAGTTGTAGTTCAATTGGGACCAAACTTGAACAAAGGTGAACCATGGGATCCCTCTTTGTTGCGGCAAGTCAAGGTCACATACCAGGATCAAAGTCATGTTAGGTCAAGTTGTAAATGGCTGAAAAAAATGTAAAATTGACCTCATTTCCAAAGTTGGAGTTCAATTGGGACCAAACTTGAATCAAAGGTTGAAAACACGGGATGCCTCATTTGTTGATGATGTCAAATGTCAATACCAAGTCAAGGTCACATACCAAGGTCAAGGTCTGTGAGTCAAGTTGTAAGATAGATGATTAAAAATTAAATTGACCTCTTTGAAAGTGAAGTTCAATTTGAACCAACTTGGTTTATGGAGTTTGAAGCAAACCCGTCATTTGTTATATTATGTCCCAGGTCACTATCAAGGGCCAAGTCATTCTAGGCCCTATCATTCACTCAACCGCCGACGAGCAAGGCGACACAGCATCCCGAGGACGGTATTTTTTTAATATATAGGGATTTGAAATTTTACCTCCACTATGACCTTTCAAACATTATTGACTACAATCCGCAATATAGCAAACCTCAAGGGTAGTTTGACATCAATCCAGTATGCATAGCAATTTCCCTATCCTGTACTGTACTAAACACCTACATGTCCATACGAGGGATAAAAGTGTTCCAAAAGTTTGATTATATAACCCAAAAAATTTCATAATCATGGGCAAAAAGCCCGAATACTAATGCTTGTGGGCTAAATGAGCGTTAAAGTAGGTTTTTTAATGTGTTAAGAATAGGATTTTTATGACATCACATGACCCTATTTAGCTGAAATTCCCAAAACTGGTGCATTGGGGGATTGATCAAACCCCTCTGGGCCAACATACTTTATTTTAAATTGTGAAATTGATAACATTTTGGTGTACTGTTTAACACTTATTACCATTTTTTTCCCCCAAATAACAAAAAACCCCTTGTTTTTTTTTTTTACCCTGGTGTAACCTGTCCCCCTTCTATGTTTTCCCAGTATTGTTCTTAAGATTTTTTCATATGTTATTTCAAATGTAAATAATGCAAATGTACTTGTTTAAAAAACTTTTTGTTGCATTATTTGGAGGTGTGGGGCTTATATTTATGAATTCACCTGTCGATACATAAGGAATGCCATGACCAAAACCAAAAATTAATTTTTGTTGACCTCATACTCCTTTTGTTGACTGCATACATATCATTTGTGCATCCAAGAAGGTTGTAGATGCAATAGCTGCCATGTGATACGCTGTGTGCTGTCATGTATTAGCTGTTACTCTCAATCTTTTTTTCTGAGTCAGTGGCCTATTGAAAGCATTCTCAGCGACACAGTCCACCTGAAGAAACATTCAAGAGCCACGACCAAAGACTTTTGTCCAATAGTGTGTTCAGGCGAATTGTGTGACAGAAATGGCAGCTATTGCTCTTCAGACCTTGGTGCACTCCACAATTGTTACACTAAATTAATTCTCAAACACAAAATACAGGACACATGATGAAACACTTTTTTCTCATTTCTTGCTGCCCCACACAGCATTCTTATGGAAGATAGAATACCTAAGTGGAATTATAGGAAGACTCAAAAAAAAAAATGGGTACAAGTCATACCTTCAAACGAGAAGTCTTAGATTCTCACATATGACATAGTCTTTGGGAGACATGATCCCGCCCTCCCCTATATCATAGGTCTGTGTAAGGTCATTTCGTGAGTCCATCCGCATCGGCACTGTTTCTCACCTATATCCTTTAGAAAAGCTTATTCAAATTTGAGTTGATCCCAATCTTGTGTTTTGTGTTATGAGCAATGGCTTTTTCCCACAGTCCCATATGCTAACGTTGGTAATATCCTTTCGGTTACGGACAGAACAAAGCTTTCGAAGTGCTTACAGATACGACCGATTTTGGACGTCATCAATTCTATATCAACAACGTGAATTCAAAGGCTACACAATCAGGTGATATCAAAATCTCAACCTTTTTTTAGGCAATGGGGGGGGGGTGGGGCGAGGTTGTAGATCATCGAATGCCTCCTTTAACAAAGAATACTGTTTTTCTGTAGCATAAAACATGCAAAGATATGTATCATTCCTATCGGAATATATTCGACCGATTCCTAATGGCATTAAACAACAGCAATCATATTATCAGCATTTAATTATTATGCTAATTAAGGCAAATGTGATTTGGGAAAGTCTTGAATAGTAACATAACCTCACGACGTTCATATTGTTAATCAGAACTTCTGTTATACGCTATTTTAATCGGTAACCTCAAGCAAGTAACGCAATCAACACGCATTGCATAACATTATCCGTTTCATTCCCATGCAGTTACTTTTTGTTGAGTCAACCGTATGTAATTTATGTAAGTGCTGTATAACGTATAGACTTGTATTTTGAGTTTAAAAATATTTCTTAATTGCCCAGTTTATTTCAGACAATAGAACTATTGATTGTATTTGGGTTTTGGATGTTTATAAAAATAATGCCTTTTGTGTTTTATTACAGATAATAATTTGTGCCGTGAATTTGCAGATAAGTGCAATTGTTTGCTTTGTTTTTTGAATTTCCCAAAAGAATATGCGTTTAACAATAATCTTTTTACAGAGAAGAGAGAAAAAACGGATTCACGCAATCAATTTGGCAGAGGTAAGACCTGAGGAAGTTTGCAGCGAGTTGGATGGTGAGCATTGGAACAATAAGAAATGATCAGTGAAGTCCCTTTCCAGGTAACAAAAAAACCCTGTTTTACGGGCGAGAGGACCTTTCGAGTAGAGTCGGTCACGGAATTTTTTTTTTTTTTTATTTTTTCTTTCGGAGCTCCGTCGAGGGACGTTAAAAAAAACCGTTGGTCCCGTGTTACATTACATCGCCGTCCAGTGCGAATAAGGTAGGATGTACCTCAAAAATTGGCCTAAATATCCACAAAAATCTGAAAAAAAGTCAAGAGAGAATGACATTTTTTTGTAAAACCATTTTCTCTAATCAACCAAAAGTTCCAAATTGATAATTTGGGCTCAACAGGCTGATTTTACATATTTTTGGAACCTAAACCAAAAAATTCTGCAAAACTGACAATCAGTCGATCGTCCCGTAAACAGCGTTTTGTATTTCCCCCTCCCCATGATTTTTTTTTGCCAAAAAAAATGAGTGATTAAACTCATTAAAAAAGGGCATCTCTCCCAATTTGCCTCGGGGAAACATGTTATTTTTGGCATTCAAGTCAACACACCTCCCATGTTCAAAGTTAAGTCCAAAGTACAAATAAGTCTGGCTTGAGAGTGGCCTTCCAAACGTTTGCAGGTGGTTTGGAAAGCCATCTCAGACAACGGACATAGGCTTGTTTCGACCCTTAAATGCATCATTCAATGTGCCAGGAAATAAGATTGTTTTACTTTTTTTGAAGCAAATTGACAGATAGAATTGCCACCCTATGCCTTTCGCGGCTTTCGTGTTTTCTGTCTATTCTTTTGCTATACTGCCATCAGGAATCGTCACAAGCCTGGCACTGCACCGGGCCACAGCGCCAAGCACACACCCGATCAACACGGAGAGAGAGGGCGATTACCAATGAATCAGGGCCTCAAAAGTAGACAGCACGCGTGTGAGAGTTAGGGAGTGGGGGGGTGGCATAGATAGTTAGGGTTAGAAATCAATCCAGTCTAAAATTGGGTAAAGGTGTGGAAATGGTTTGCGATAGGGGGAAGGGGCGAAAGCCGAGGTTTAGGTCCTACCTCTGGGAGATGTGGAACTTTGTAAATACGGGGGTTAATTAGTACGGGGTAAATTGGAAATCATGTCAAATTGTGTTTAAATATACCCAATTATTTGTCTCATTATAAGGATTCAAAAAACGTATACAGTTGGTCTAGGTGCCGACCTTAGATTAAGGCTGTAACCCTATTTAGTTCAAGGTCATCAATTGGGGAAAAACGTTACCCATGCTCCGATTTTGTTGAAATGGTGTCAAATTGTGCGTCTTGCCTTATTTTAACCCTGTTTGGCATTGTGTGTCCAATAATTAGTGGGCAATATGTAACCAGGGTCTACATGGTCTATAGGGGGGTCACCAAATCTTGACCCAAATTGTATACAGAGCTATCACCCAAAGAATTGAAATAATTTTCTTCTGCTTAGTAGATCAGGGCTTTTGACACCGGTTTCAATTAAAATCTGAGCATTGGATTTTTTTTGCCCCAGAATGACCTCGAACCTTAATAGAGCTGTGCCTGTGTATCTAAAGGGGAACCTATACAACTATAAACCTTTTTTTAATCCGTATAATAAGACAAATACTTGTTGTCATTTTAACACACAGTTGGACTTATTCAAAATTTACCCCTTACTATTAACCACCCCCTATTTATACAAAGTTCCCCACATATCCCAGAGATTGGATCACAAAATGCACGGATTCCCCCTCAAACATAGAAAAACATTTTCAAATCCTTCTTCCCGTCTTCCCCCCAACTTCTAGAAAGTTTATTCTGGTTTATAATAAACCCCTACTACTAAATGACTTCAACAGCTTTGTTTCTTAATTTGTTTATCAATTCATCCATAATATCTGCAGGTTTCTGATGAAGATATTAGTTTGAGGAGTAAGTGTGTGCGAGCTAGCCAACTGCTACGGCGTATTGCTTCCGACTGACTGGTTTCCAAAAAGAGTTGTCCTGGATGGTCGCGAAATGTCACATGGCATTACGTAAGTAACATCTAGTCATACCTGAGAAAAGTGAAGACTTGAATTCTATGACCTTTATTATTATTTTTTGAATTAAAGCAATAACAGCACATTTTTTGAGAGCCCCATCAATTTTTCAAAATTCGAGTTTTATAACCGGTTGCATGGTAATTGGCTAGTAAACTATACTGTTGGATGGTTAAAGCTCGAAGATGTCTATGGGTCGCAACTGCGGGGATTTGGTAATATCGGGGAGATTTCCGATAATAATTCATTGCTCTGGACACGGCTTTTCAATATGAAATAGCCAGGAAATAGTGCCATGTATGTTCCTACGCGCATCCCAATAGTTTGTTTTAATATTGGTCATCAACTCAAGAGAGGTCATGTCTTGAAGGTGCACTATTTCATCATAGACAGACATAACCTGATCATTTCAGCTCTGCGTAATTACAAGCTGGGATCCCGATATTGCATTACACAATCGCTTATTTTAAGGATAATACACATTATTTAGCATATCTGTTCGCACGTGTAGTTTCCTAGACAATACCACCTAACTTGGCAAAAATATCAAATTTTGAAAATTTGGGGGCGCTTTCAAAAAAATGGGGATGTTATTGCTTTAAAAGAGTTGTGAAAATTTAATGATTTCACTGGTTCCTTCCTTCCTTCCCTGTTTTCAGTTTAACAGTTTAAATTGGTATTACGTACTTGTATATTGACGCTATTTTGTGGGAATACACTCACTCTACTACCTGCCTGTCAAAGTTGTCCTTGTGTTTATTCATTTTGTTGACGTTTTTCCTTAGCCGTAATGTAAATTTATGTAAGTGCTGTAGAAACTGTATAGAACTGTTATTTTGAGTTTAATATTTCTTTAAATTGCCCATTTAATTTCAGAAAATAGAACTATTAGAGTTGTATTTGGGTTTGATGTGTATAAAATAATGCTTTTGTGTTTTATGACAGATAATGAATTTGTGCAGTGAATTTGCAGATATAATTGCAATTGTTTGGCTTGTTTTTTAGAATTCCCCAAAAGAATATGCATTTAAACAATATCTTTTTACAGAAGGAAAAGAAGAAGAAAAAACGGATATCAAAGCAAATCAATGTGGCAGAGGTGAAGACCTTGAGGAAGTTTGCAGCAGAGGTTGAGGTGAGCAATTTGGAACAGAAGAAATGAATTCACTGGGAGTGCCCATATTCCCAAGGCGACGAAAAAAGAAAACCCTGTTTTACGGGCGAGCGGACCTTTTGAGTAGGGTCGGTCGGTCGGGCAAATTTTTTTTTTTTTTTAATATTTTCTTTTCTGGAGCTCCTTCGGAGGGGACGTTAAACCGTTGGTCCCGTGTACATGTACATCGCAGTCAGTGTCGAATAAGAGTAGGATGTAACCTCAAAATTGGCCTAAAATAGCCCAAAAATCTGAAAAATCAAGAGAAAAAATGACACTTTTTTACAAACAAATTTTCTACAAAAAATTTGCCAAAATTGATAAATTTGGGCTAAAAACAGGCTGATTTTACATGATTTTTGGAAAAACTAAACAAAAAAAATTCTGCAAAACTGAAAAATCAGGGTCGGTCGGGCCCGTAAAACAGCGTTTTTTATTTTCGTCGCCTAACCAGGATTTTTTTTTGCCAAAAAAAAATGAGTGATTAAAATCATTAAAAAAAATGGCATCTCTCCCAATGGCCATAGGGAAACATGTTAAATTTTTGGCATTCAAGTGCAACACCTCCCATGTTCAAAAGGTTTAATTTCCAAATGTAACAAATAAGTCAGTGGCTTTAGAGGTGGCCTTCCAAACGTTTGCAGGTGGTTTGGAAAGCCATCTAAAAACAACAAGGACAATAGGCTTGTTTCGACTCATTTAAATGCATCATTCAATGTGCCCAGGAAAATACAGATTTTTTTACTTTTTTGAAGCAGAAATTGACAGATAGTAATTAGCGACCCTAGTGCCTTTTCCGGCGGATTTCTGTTGTTGTCTATTAGTATTGCTATAAAAAGACTGCCATCAGGCAATCGGCACAATCATTTTTCCCCAAAAAACCTTCACCTTGGCCCAGCATCTGGCCAAGCACACAAACCTATCAACACTTAATTAGATGTAGCTAGTTTAACATTAAAATCAGGTCGCAAATTAAAACACATCTTTATATTATTTATTTTATTTGGTGTTTTTCATATATAGATGTTATAAATCAAATCCCATTCTAGAAATTGTAAGTTTTGAATGTTTTTCTAATAGTTGAAGGGTGCTGAATCCGAATTTTTAATGTCCACCTACTGGGAATGGGGACCTTTGTAAAAAAGGGGGTTTAAATTAGTACAGGGGTAAATTTGAAATCATGTCAAATTGTGTTTAAATATACACCAATGTATTTGTCTCATATAAGATTCAAAAAAAGTATAGTTTGTCTAGGTGCCCGGACCTTAATTAAGGAGGTAGAGGAGCCTATTTTTGGTTCAAGGTCAATCCTGGGGGAAAACGTGTAGCCCAGTGCTCTTCCCGATTTTGTTTGACACTGTGTCAACTTGTTTCGTGGTCTTGCCTTATTTTACAATGTTTGGCATTTGGTTCATAATTAGTGTGCAAAATTTAACAAGGGTCTAACATGGTCTATAGGGGGTATAGGGGGTTCCACCAATTCTTGACCTCAAATCGTATTACAGAGCTATACAGATCTATCACCCAAAGAATTGAAATTATTTTCTGTCTTACGTATGAATCAGGGCAATATTTTGACACCGGTTGCATTACAAATTGAGCATTGATTTTTTTGTGCCCCAGAATGACCTTGAACCTTCTAAGGGCTGTAGCCGTGTATCTAAAGGTCGGAACCTATCCCAACTATACCTTTTTTTAAAACATCCTTATAATGGAGACAAATCCATTGGTGTATAATTAACAACAGTTTTGACTTGATTTCAAATTTACCCCTGTATAATTTTTACCCCCTATTATTACAAGTCCCCCTCCCCCACATTACTCCCAGAGGTTGGACCCAAAATTCGGATTCAGCACCCTTCAACTATAGAAAACATTTTCAAAACCTTCTTCCCAAACTTCTAGAATGGATTCTGGTTAGAACCCTACCTACTAAGAAAGTTACTTTGAAAACAGCTTTGTTTCTTAATTGTTGTATCAACATGACATAATATCCGGCAGGTTTCTGATGAGATGAGTTTGAAGGAGGAAGTTGGGCGAGGCTATACCAGAGCTGCTACGGCGTATTGCTCAAATGACGGTTTTCCAAAAAGAGTTGTCCTGGATGTCGAGAATGTCACCTGGGCATTACTTAAGTAACATCTGTCTTAACTGAAGAAAGTTAAGACCATTGACATTATGACCTTTATTATTATTTTTAATTAAAGCAATAAAAGCACATTTTTTGAAAGAGCACCCTCATTTTTCAAATTCTGAGTTTTATTACACGGTGCATTGTAATTGCTAGTACCTATACTGTGAATGTTTAACTCGAAGCATGTTATGTTTCGCAAATGAGGATTTTGTAATATCGGAGATTCCGAATATTCCTTGGCTGCTGAAACGCTATTTCATATGAAATAGCCAGGAAATAGGCCATGTAATTTGTCCCTATCTACGCTCATCCAATAGTTTGTTTTATTGGTTCAGGCAAGTCAAAGAGGTCATTGGCTTGAGGTGTGCACTATTTCATCATAGACAGACATAAACTGATACATTTCCAGCTCTGCCGTTAGTACAATCTGGGATACCCCAATAATTGCAAATTACACAAATCGCTTATTTTATGATAAAAATCCACATTTTTTAGCATCGTCGTTGTTCGCAGGTGGTAGTTCCAGACAATACCAATAACTGTGGCAAAAATCTCAAATTTTGAAATTTGGGGCGCTCTTCAAAAAATGGCGTTTATGCTTTAAAGAGTTGTGAAAATTAGATGATTTCACGGGTTTCCGCCTGTTTTCAGTTTACCAGTTTTTAAATTGGGTATTAGTAACTGTATATTGACGCTATTTTGTGGGAATACACTCACTCTACTACCTGCCTGTCAAAGTTGTCCTTGTTTTTATCAGGTTGTTTGAGTTCTACCTTGAGCCGTAATGATTGAAAACTGAGTTTGAAGATTATCTTGAATTATAAATCGATTTAAGAATGAGAATAAAGGTATAATTTTTGAACTGCTGCTCTGAGAGGAATTATTGAAACTAGCATTACCAATATTTCAAATGGAAGAACAAGGCAAGGGACATTAACAAGAGACTAAAGACATCCCGGTAATTTACACATAAGGATGCTGATTTGGGCTTAATTGTTTCAGGTGAAGGATAATGTATATAAAAGCTTTACAAGCATGGAATAATATCAATTTTGAAAATCTTGAGGCCACACTATTTTTAAAATGTGGCAGTATCTCTGTAAGTGCAATTCTAATTTTGCTGTATGACATGTTGACTTTTAGTTTTGAAAAAATATATTTTCAAAAAAGATTTTCTTTTGGTTGCCTTCCTTACACTCAAGAGGTTACCATATTTGCTGTATGAACCACAGCACCATTGGTGCTCTGGTTTCTGTAGTGATTCAACAAATTACTTGATTACTTCTTTGAAATTTGGTTTTGTTTGGTGAACTGTCTCATCATAAGCTTGAATTAATTACTAAAACTTGCATTTGCTGTTTGTTTCTACAGTGGATCTATTGAACCAAATCCCAGATTTGCAATTCAGATTTGTTTGTGAGGCTTTGGTGGAAATCTACAAGTAAGTATTATTGCAAAATGTATTTGATTTGTTCTTCCTTGTGATGTGTCCTACAAGAAATACCTTGTTTCAGATTTTGGTCTGGCCTTATAACAGTGATTAAAACATTTAGCAAGTGTGACTTAGAAATTATAATTTAAAAAAAATAGTAATGAAACTTAAACAAGCCGCTCGCAACATCTAGATAGCATCTTCTCAAAGTGGTTAATCCAATGCCTTCCATGAATGACATCATCAATGTTTGATCCCTAAGTTGAACTGTGGCTCTATGTGGAATGTGTTTTCCAATCCATGCCTGCTCTTGGATTTTTTTTTCAAGTTGGTATTCCACTTTCCTAGTGCCTCTAAAATTGGACACCTCATCAATCTTTACTGGTAAAAGTGGCCATTGATCTGACATAATAGTGTAAAAAGCAAGAGATGGGGTGGGGGATGGTAGAGCCTATGTTCTGCATTACAAAAACTCAAATTTATGTATTATGATACTAAGAAAAAGGGTGATGCAAATTTGATTTTTTTTTTGTCACTATTCATAAATCTTTGGATGCCAAAATAAAAACAACAATAACATTACCTCACATTTCCAGACAGTTGGGAATGAACCAAGTATTGCTCGATTCTGTTATCTCCAAGTTGATGGTACAGCTCAAAAGCAGTAAAGCCATTGCTAGAGCCAATGCAGTGAAGACCCTGGCCAACCTTGGTCTCTGTCGCAAGGATATCATCATGAGCCTTCTCCTACCTATGGCAGACGATGATGTGAGTGAAAGGAGTGAATGTTTTGGAAGGGCTACAAGCGGCCCTATAATTCCTATATTTCCTATATTTTTGACCCTCTCCCTATAAATCCCGATAAAGTTCCAAAATCCCTATATTTCCCTATATTTTTTTCTCCAGAGAAATTAAAGATTGATGTTTTGACTGTTTTTTTCAAAGAATTGATCAAACTATTACCAGTCAGTCCAAAATTTATTACAAGGTGCTCCTAAAACAAGCACTACAAAATTGGATATCTCCAATCTTAGCAGCATGGTTGTATAGGTAAAGAGTCACCTTTCATCAAGCCCAATTTTAGGACTTTTCTGGATTTTAATGACTTTGAGGCATAATGTTTTGTTTGAGAGTAAAATCAGAAAATTTCTTTTGTCAGAAATCATAGACTTGCTTTAAAATAATTAAAATACAGTAGTCAGAGTTTGTAAACTCAGACTACACAACAACAAATGAAGCAAATGTGACTGATTTGGGTTGGTTGAGTGTGTGTGGCTCAGACTTGAAATCCTTACCCATTTTTAAGGGTCATTTTGGTAAATAGATAAAGGCCTACTCATTTCTGAGGATTTTGCTTATAATATTTATCTTTTTTTAAAAAAAATTAGGGGCTCAGGTACAAGCTCCAGATAATCTTGGCTTTTTAACCATGTTTTGAGGGAGTTTGGGGGAAATGAAACTCTTGCACCAAAGGACCATATTAGCTAACACAACATTTAGTATGAGATTCAGATCAGTGAAATTGTATTTGTGTTCTCCACTCTTACTCCCCTTGATTGATATATAAAATATCTCTCAACCTCACTGCTTTGCAAACAAGTTCACATCCTGCTTACTCATATACACATTGACTGATTAACTTAGTTTGTAAAAAAAATCGCTGGCTCAAGATTCGCCAGGTGTTTACACAGATTGACCTCTAAAGAACCCTATGTAACCTTTGACCTAATTTGGTTTAAAACTATAAAATGTAATTTTTGGTGCAAATATGGTGCTATGCAGCTATGATCATCAAATTAATTTTTAAAAAAATCACCAGCCCAAACCTCATATAGGTTGTACACAGATTAACCTCTATGAGCCCTATCTATGTGAGCTTTAACCCCATTTTTGTAAAACATCTGTCAAATGCAATTTCCTTAAATTACCAACAAATTTGCTCAAAAGAACCACTGGCTAATGACTTGGGATGTACACAGATAAACCTTTAATGACCCATGTGAACCTTTGGCCCATTTTGAGCAAACTTTCAAATGCACCTTCCTTGGTAATGATACATAGGTGTACAATGGGTTTAAGCACTGAAATTGACAGTTGTTACATAAAAGTAAGTGTTGATAAGATAGAAGGAAATAACAGAGGCTAATTACCACTTCTAAAATACAGAAATATTTGTGTTGCCAAATGATAGCAGGAACGTACGTGCACAATTTTCCAATGTGAAGTGTGATGTGTCCAATATATCTCAAAATGAATAAATTAAAAAAAAACTTTTAGAAAACTTAATGCAACTTCCCCCCCCCCAAAAAAAACCATATACACCTAGTACTCTTTGATGTATGGATTTTGGATCCAAGGTCAAAATAAGGTCAAAACTTAAAGGTGCATTTCGTGATTCCAGCACCTTCTGTTGTATTCATTGTTCACTAGATATCCTTGAGAAAAACTTATTCACAACTTTTTAGCTGATCCCGACTTTGCAGTTTTGTGTTATGAGCAAATGCATGTTTCCCACGGTCCCATAGGCCTCTGTGCTATAATTTCTGTCCATTTACGGACAGAAAATACAAATTGCGAATTTCTTACAGACACGCCCGAATTTGCACGTAAGATTTGGCACACATGGATTATTATTGTTAATGGTTCAGATGATATGAAAATCTCAACTTTTTTAGGTAAGTTGGGGGGACGAGGCTGTGGATCACGAAATGCCCCTTTAAATGATTTGACATATAGAGTCATACTTGAAATAATTAGACTTCAGGAAACCTGGATTCCTGCAAGTAGGGATGGGTTCACATTCAGAAAGCATTTCTCACTTCCCCCCATTTAATTACCCACAACATAGGAGTATCATGTAGTCAATACAGTAGAGCAGGAGCAGAATATCATAGAGTCCTCATTTAGGGAGTTCGTTCATGCCCGACTACATCTAAGGTTTGACACCTTTAGTAGTTAGTATGGACCCTCTACATCAATGCAAGGTAGTTAGTGGTGTCAAATTGTGGTGTCACTTTTTCAATAGGGGCCAATTTAAGTTTACACAATAATGTTTAAATGTATGCCATATTGTCCGTCTAGTCACAAGGATTCCAAAAATGTATAGTTTGTACCATCTATGACCATTGGTTTTAGAGTTATTGGGTAAAAATGGCTAAAAGTGCAAAAAAGGTCAAACTCAATTTGTAGAGGGGTCAACATTGAAAGTTACTCTGAATATATTTAAATGCTTGCAAATTATTGCCTGAGGAATGAGGACTCCAAAAAAGTATAGTTTAGATTTTGTTAAATGTTTACTTACTGAGATAAAGGTCAAAGAAGGTCAATGCCAAATGGATTACGTTGCCCCATGACCTATTTTGTCACATAGCACGATAACTATGCATTGCAGATGCTACAAACTATTCCTTATTTTGACACATTAAGCTAGATGAACATTTGTTTCATTTTTTACCAAAATTGGAGCAACTTCTGATTTTGACCCCTGTACAAATGGAAAATGACCTTTTTTGCACTTTTAGCCATTTTACCCAACAACTCAAAAACCAATAGTTATAGATGGTACAAACTATACATTTTTGGAATCCTTGTGACTAGATGGGGCAATATGGCATACATTTCAACATGATTGGAGTAATTTAAAAGTTTACCCCTGTGTAAGCTTAAATTGGCCCCTATTGAAAAAGTAACACCACAATTGACACCACTAACTACCTTGCATTGATGTAGAGGGTCCATACTAACTACCAAAGGTGTCAAAGCTGAGATGTAGTGGGACATGAACGATGATGTGTGACCCAAGTCCTTGCTCCCGCTCTACAGCCAGAGATAGCTCAAATGTTAGCACATATCTTTCTAATGAATTAAAATTGCTGCTGATATACAATGGAAAGGCACCCACGTTCAAGTAAAAATACATACAAATTCCTATATTTTCCCTATAATTTTCTTGTTTATCCCTATATTTCTCTATATTCTTGTTTTTTTTGCCCTATATTTAGCCCTATATTTTTGCAAGGGTCCACTTGTAGCCCTGCAAGGCACTAAGAATGAACTACTCCTTAAGTCCTAAATCCTGTTTGCACTCGGTAAAATTCAGTTTCAAAAAAAGTCTTTTGTGTCCTATATGAAAATGTCATTGGGTACTAAGATCTGTACATCATCATCATGGGCCATGATTTGCTTAGACATAAAACATGCATGTGTGAGTGGTGTTTCCGTAACCTGACCAGGTTTACCTGACCACTATGAATTCAACAACCTTTACAGCTAGCTTTAATCTGTTAAGCTTGTTGAAGTCATAGTGGTTAGGTAAACCTGGACAGGTTACGGACACACCCAAGCGGTGAGCACCATTTATTTCAGAATAACCCACCAAACTCATCTTGGAGTTGTACACTGGGTTGTATTGAATAATGATCTGTTCTCTGCAATCAGTCATGTAAACAGGGCTCATGATAGCTTGTTTAGCAGAGCAGTTTGCTATACATTTTCTGCCATTTGCTATGCAATTTTAAAGGGGATGGCCCAATTTAAGGATATGAAGTTTTCATCTTGATAGATTGGCCTTCACTCCAAAACCCCATCTGTAAAGTTTCGCGCCGATATTTCAATCCGTTTTGATGCGAGAGCTAAAAACGTGATTTTGTAAACTTGGTTCAATTAACACAGTATAACTTTGTAAATTAAATATTAAACATTTAAAACCAGCATGTCTTTGACAAATAAGGGAAATGTTCTCTGTTCACAATAATATCTGACATTGTGTTTGATGCAACTTAAGTTTGATTTTCAGTGGATTATTTGTGTCTGTTTGTTGTTTCTATCAAATGGTCCATATTATAACTAGGAAGTCTTCAACATCCATTCATCGGCCATTCATACCATTTCCATTCATTAAGTATTTAATTCATTTGGTATTTGATCCCTCTGCTGCAATTAGCAATGTTCACGCGAATTTGTTAGACATACTGAAGATGAAACTTTTAAGTTTGGCCAAGTTGCTATTCTAAATATGAGTAGAGGAAAATACTGCACAGACAATAAAAGACCGTGGGAAAAAAATAATGACATATATTTTGGCAATTTTATTTTTTAAAACAAAAGACAGGATTAGTAACAGAAGATTTTTTGTAGTTAAAAGACATTTTATTCAACTTTTGAATGTGAACCTGCTTCAACGATCTAAGGCAAACTTGGAATGGGGTAATTTGAAAGCAGGTTACATAATAGCCTTTGTTTTCAAAACTAGTGAACCGTATCAGACAAAAATTGGACAGGATATACGAAACTAGTTGGCATTAAAGACACTATCAGTGATTTGAAAAAATATTTGAAATTTGCAGGAATAGCTTCAAAGTGAAGGATAAGTCTTGTAGAAATATAATAAAGTTACCTTTTCCAGCTGTAGAATTGAAAGAAAAGGAAGAAAACGGGCAGTGTTCAAAGATACGATTCCCATCAATTGACTGTGGTATAGTAAGTGTCCGTTAGGACAGTAATGACTACAAATCTCGATCTGTCCTTATTAGGTTTTGCTTATGGTCTTATCATTTGCAGGGTATGTTAGGATACCTGTACTGTTACGTACATGCTAAAATCTGATTTTTTGATGAATTTCAAACAACTGTGTAAAAGGAGTATTTATTTGAAGTGTAACTTAATTTAATTTAAAATTTGAACAATTCTCAGTCATTTTGAAATTATAGCACCAACTGCGAGGATTGCATTTATTTTGGGACACTCTGTATAGTCATAATCAAATTATTCTCAAGATATCTTCCCACGTTTTTTCAGTGTTGTAAATTTGCACAGATTTTAATTTTATGGTAACCTTCTGTCATAATCATCAGTACAAACAGGATCCCATTCTTAGTCCAGTATATTTTTTTATCATCAGTAGGGTTCTTATACTAAATGAGAGCTGAAACCAAATAGTACAATATAATAATTTACTTTTTTAAATGCAGTCCTTTATTCAAGTCAATGTGAGCTGTTAATTTATTTCTGTTCCTCAAAAGAGCTGGAAGTTGCTCTCCTTCACCTAATCAAGGAGTGTTGAAGTGCTTTTCCATAAGCCATTCAAGGAAAGCTGTAAATTGCTCTCCTTTCTTCTCATCATTGAGATGTGCTCTGGCCTTGTCAGGGATGTACGTGACCTCATGCAGAGCTGTAATTTGCTCGGGTTGAGGTACCCCATCAATGACCATAGTTTAAAAAAAAAATCCAACGGCAAAGTTGTTTGCACCCATCGGAGTGCAGAAGACCTTATGCACTTAAAGGAATTAGCAGCGATAATGCGAGAGAATGGAAAAATGTGTATATGCATGTTTTTAACTTAAAGTGTGTACAATTCCATATAACTGCTTTAATGTAGAAATAGACCACCAAATAGTGAAAAATGAAGTATTTGAGTTAATTTGTCATACCGTCTCCTGCAAATAGATATATAGCGATGGCATCTCAAAATCTGCACTAAACAGCTGATTGTGGTTTGAAACACCAGTACAGAATAAACAAAGATCAATAATGTTTGTGTGTGAGGTCAAACTGTATTGATCATGATGCACAATATCATGCTGAAAATCTGTGATATTCACCGGAAAAGGCTGTTTTGATCTCAAGTCAGAATTTTGATACGCACGTATAGAAATTACAGAGTCAGATAAAAAGTACTGCCTTGTCTTTAAAACACTGATTTCAAGCCAAACCACTTGCAGGTTATGTTCGCATATCCACGCCAGTAACAAAAATCTAAAAATATTTTTCGGTCTTTTGGATTAGCAAATCGTTGCTAATCCCTTTAAGTGTTAAACTGAAGATGTTTTACTAATTTTTTTAACTTCTGAAAGGATGCTGTGAAGCAAGAAGCGATGGAGGCCGTGTCAAGATTGGCTGGTATCAAATCCAGGACAGGATTAATCACATATTTGGATAGTATTGGAGTACTTCCAGAGTACCACTATCAAGAGGTAGGATTATCACTTGAAAACTAGGCATGTTAGGGAAGGAGTGAAGGATAAGGGAAGAGGGGAAAGATAAAAGAAAGGGCAAAGGATAAGGGAAGGGGTGAAGGGAAAGGGTGAAGCAAAAGGGAAGAGTTGAAGGTTAAGGAAAGGGGTGAAGGGTTAGGGAAGATGTAAGGGATAGAGAAGAAGTGAAGGATAAGTGAGGGGTGAATCAAAAGGGAAGGGTTGAAGGTTAAGGAAAGGGGTGAAGGATTAGGGAAGATGTAAGGCATAAGAGAAGAGGTGAAGGAAAAGAAGCAAAGGATAAGGGAAGGGGTGAAGGATAAGTGAGGGGTGAATCAAAAGGGAAGGGTTGAAGGTTAAGGAAAGGGGTGAAGGATTAGGGAAGATGTAAGGCATAAGAGAAGAGACGAAGGATAAGAAGAGGCAAAGGATAAGGGAAGGGGTGAAGGGAAAAGGTGACGGAAAGGGAAGGTCTTAAGGTTAAGGAAAGGGGTGAAGGATTAGGGGAAGCTGTAAGGCATAAGAGAAGAGGTGAAGGATAAGAGAAGAGGCAAAGGATAAGGGAAGGGGTGAAGGGAAAGAGTGAAGCAAAAGGGAAAGTCTGGTGGTTAAGGAAAGGGGTGAAGGATTAGGGAAGGAGTCAGAATAAGAGAAGAAGTGAAGGATTAGAGAATAGGTGAAGGGCAAGAGAAGGGGTGAAGGGTAAGGAAAGGGGTGAAGGATAAGGGAAAGGGTCAAGCAAAAGGGAAGGGTTGAAGGCTAAGGAAAGGGGTGAAGGATTAGGGAAGGAATAAGAAAAGAGTTAAAGGATAAGAGAAGAGGTGAAGAATAAGGGAAGGGGTGAAATGTACTGGAAGGTTGAAGGACAAGGTAAAGGGGTGAAGCAAAAGAGAAGGGTTGAAGGTTAAGGAAAGGGGTAAAGGATTAGGGAAGAGGTACGGGATAAGAGAAGAGGTAAGGGGTAAAGGATAAGGGAAGGAGTAATGATTAAGGGAAGGGTAAAGGAAGGAGTGATAGGGGAAAAGGTAGAGAATAGAGGATAAAAGGATAGGAGATAAATTGTGCACCCTTTTCACCAATGGTTACCGTGTGGAAGAGCTTGATATTATTTGTTTAAAAAGGATGCGATCATTTAGTGAAAAACTTTTTACCATTTAATCAATGCAGACTTGACTCATCCCATCACGTTTACATTCAAAATGGATGTTTCATTTTTGTCACAGAGAGAGGTCATTCAAGAATTGAAAGACCGATATACAAGTTCTCCAAGCCAGCGTCCCATGATATGTCAGTCGCTCATCAACCTTGTCAGTAGAAGACATCAACAACTACAACAACAAAGACTGCTAAGGGCTGGCAGTAGTGAAGAGGATGCAGATGGTGGGCGTGTGGAGAGGATGTTTCCGTTGGGTGACGAGCTCCTGTAGCATCCCCATTTGATATGATTCAGATGTGGTTTGATGAGAATAGTGTGGACATTGGGGTGACTCCAATACCAGATGAAGAGGTATGTACATGTCTGAAAGATAAACACATTTATTTGATTTGACTAATATGCAGAACACACTACGAACTTGTGGAAAAAGTTGCTGCTTTGTAAACCATCGAATGACACTTTATTTGTCACCTTTTTCAAAAGGTGCCACTTTCAAAACTTTGTCTATGGATTGTGTGAATTAGTACTCATTGTGGTCTTTTTCCATTAGTTTCTGATGGAGAAATGCTCTATTAGTCATCCTCCTCCCAACTTTGAGGCAAGTTCATGTAGGGTCAAATGAAGTCAAGGTGTGTGTTCATGAGCAAAATGAAGTCAAGGCATGTATTCATGAGCAAATCATGATTTCTCTTAACCAAAAATATTTCTCATTTAGAAATCTGGCAGGGACATAAGTTATGTATCACAAACTTATCTACTACTACTTGTTTTAATTTCTTTGAAAATAAGTGAAATTAAATTACATGTTGCTTATTTGATTTTAATCTTTTTCAATTTGAAAGGATAACTTTCTTCCATGGGCAGCTGATACACCCAGAAAAGAACACGTCAAAACTCAGAAGGAACTACAACAAGAAAAGATGCGGGAAAGACACAAAAAGCGGCCTCTGGACAGACGGACAAGGTCTCAGCTGCGGTCTCGGGGACCTGGCACCATGGAAGAGGTTCCAATAAGCGGAAGTGGTAAAGTACTTGACCAAACTAGGCGTCAAGGTAGTGGACTTGAACTGCTGACTGCAGAAGAAGCTGAAGAGGCACTCGATCAGTTTGGAGAACATGATGGAAGTATAGGACAACCACTAATCCAGTCAGACCGCAGTCTAGGAAGCACAGATCAATCTGGTAGCACGGGTAAATCTGGTAGTTTTGGTTCCTCAAGCACAAGATCTTCAGAAAGACGACAGACTATTCACTCCAACATGATGGAGTTAAAGGCAGCCATGCTAGCAAAAGAGAAGGAAGCTTTAGTGGCAGCCATGAAGGAGAAGTTACGGAAACACAGAGATCGCTACAAACAGATGATTGGTCAAAGTAGACGAGCTGCCTCACACTTGTTGCCTAGCAACCCCAATTTCTACAACTATTATGCCCAAAGAGACCAACTGGAAGCAGCATACAAAGAAATATCCACCGAAACCAGTTCGAATGGAATTCAGAGTGATTCAGGAGTTGGTGTTGAAAGCAGTTGTGCCTTCACTGACACTGACACAAAGACTGGAGAGACGAGGGCTCTGAGCAGCAGTGGATTCATCACTGAACAAGAGTCCATCATGCAGGACATTGTAACCACTAGGCCTAAGTCAAGTTTGACTGTAGAGAATGTACAGAGGTTTGAAGCTAAGAGTGCGAAAGGAACAATGAGAAAGGCAAAGAAGGTGAAAAAAGAAATGGAGGTTAAATCAAGAAGGAGATCAAAATTCCAGGTAAGTTACACTCTACATTTTGCAATGCATAATGCAGTTGTGCAAAGAAGTATGCCTGTGGAAAAAAAAATGTACAGGATGTAGGTAGTAAAATAAATAATCCAACTTGGGCGTAAAAATGTTGCACTCTTAATATTATAGTTTTATTCTGGTTTTGTGGTAATGAGGGACTTCCAAACAGCTGTGATTGAGCAATGTTAGTTCTCGTCTATATGAATAAGTTGCCTGAATCACAACAAAGTCATTCTGCATAGTTGACTGATGAAGCCACTGTGCAGTGATGAGTACTCTGGAGTTCCTACATACTCTGTACTCATGCCAGTGGATTGAAAGGTCACTCCATGTAGTATATCATAAGCACAGTATGTAAGAGTGCCTCCCCTATTGTATTGTTTGGTAGAACATGTATATAAACACACCCAAAAAAGTAACTCCCCACCCCTGAAATTTGTCTGTCAAGTTCAAACAATACATCTTGTTACACAATATGGGATATAATTGGAAGTGGTGTTTATTTACGCGTATTTTGACACCTCATTTGTGGCGATCGATGGAGTATTGTTGAAGTTATGCCCACTTGACCGAACCCACCTCAGAATTTAAAAGTTGCAGTAAATCCTATTGACAATCATACTGTTACCAATTGAAATCAGTGCAATCCTCTTCTTCTCTGCATGAGTAATTCTTCTCTATAGGGCTTACTGCAATGGAGTAACTATTGTGTGAAAATAGAGACATTCTTTACTTCCTGGCTGACTGACCGGCGATTAAAGACAAAATGAGGCATTTTCAAAAGGCACAAATGTGATATCGTTACTTCCGCTGATTCCAACACTTATCGTAAAGGCGAGTCTTCATTAATGTGTGAATCCAACACACTTCAGCGAACTCTTGACATCAATTTCTTATGGCACTTATTCAGATCTTCTGAAATTTGAATGCTAACTGGTATGTCGTGCAAAGTCTTCGTCCAAATGTTGTAGCATGTGCTTACCTTGACCGAACCCACCCCAGGATTTAAAAGTTGCAGTAAATCCAATTGACAATCATACTGTTACAGATTGAAATCAGTGCAGTCCTCCTC
>JAMKCH010003911.1:0-35429 GCA_023653785.1 Ophioderma brevispina
CTTAACGGCGGGAATTTAAGGCAGTGTCAACCCTGGTGCTTTTGTTTGTTACACTAATTTCTGATTTTTGCACCATTTTAAATATCAAACTGTGTTCTATAGTTACCAACAAAGGTTATCCACTGCAGACAATCCTGCGCTGTATTTTTTGCCGATTTAAAACAGCTATTTGAAAGGCCGTATTTGCAATTCAAGTAGGCCAACTGCCTTTGTACACTCTCAAAAAATACCTCGTAAAATACGGTCTTCCGAGATTTCAAGTGAAAAATTTGACCAGAGTATAGATTCTGGTCAAATTGAGAAAACCTTGTAAGATTATATTTTACTTGGCACTTTGTCAAAGTGACAAGGTAAATTTAAGAGTGTATATAATTTCCCCCTAACTTCCCTGTACTTCATAACTACCTTCCACCCATTCCCCTTATAATAACCCTCAACCCCTCACCTCGGTTACACCACTTACTTGTTGGAGCACCAATACATACAACCTCAAAGGAGGATGGTTGCCTCTGATTGATATTCAATGTTAGTTGTTGCCCTGTGTGAGAGTAGAATACGAGATCATGATTATGAAGATGTTGGGTTAAAATAGTTTATGCTAACTGTTGTTATTTAACAAAAGGCTGTGACTAGAGACATTTTTGTTCTCAAAGAGCATGGACCTTAGTCATGGAATTTTTGCGCATTTGGTAATTTGACCTTTGATCCTTAAAGGATTAGCAGCGATATTGTGAGAGAATCGAAATATGTGGAAATGCATTTGTTTTAACTTATAAATCAAAGATAAGTGTGTACAATTCCGTATAACTGCTTTAACGTAGAAGCAAACCACCAAATAGTGAAAAAATGAAGTATTTGAGGAAATTTGTCATATCGTCTCCCGCAAATAGACATACAGTGATGACGTCTCAAAATTTACAATAAACAGCTGATTGTGGTTTACACTAGCACAGAATAAACAAAGATCAATAATGTTTGTGTTTGAGGTCAAACTGTATTGATCATGGTGCACAATATCACGCTTAAAATCTGGGATATTCACCGAGAAAGGCTTTTGATCTCAAGTCCGAATTTTGATACGCACGTATAGAAATTAAAGAATCAGATAAAAGTACTGCCTTGTCTTTAATAATGGATTTCAAGCCAACCATTTGCAGGTTATGTTTGCATATCCATGCCAGTAATAAAAATACAAAAATATGAATTTTAATGATTTTTTCGATGTTTCGGATTAGCAATCGCTGCTAATCCCTTTAACCATTGGTCGCATAACAGGGTCACTGTAGACTTATTTCATCTTTCATTAATCCCTAGTTGTGGCATAAACAGCAAAAAGGAGGTTTATCACGACATGACCTGTATGACCCTTGCGTGACCTTAAACCGCAGTCTGTGAACATCCCATATGGGCCTTGGATCAACGGTTCTTCTGACCAAGTCTTGTGATTGCATGTAGCAATTGATTTGTGGTAGAAACAGCAAAGAGGGTAAGAGCAACTGACCTGTAATGACCCCTATGTGACCTTTGACCCAAATCTGTGTACAACCCATATGGGCCTTGGGTCAGTGGTTCTTTTGACCAAGTCTAGTTGTTATAGCCATTGATTTGTGGCAGAAACAGCAAAGAGGGTAAGAGCGACATGACCTGTAATGACCCTGCATGACCTTTGACCCCCAATCTGTAAACACCCCATATGGGGCTTGCGTCACCAGTTATTCTGACGAAGACTGGTGGTTATAGCAGTTGATTTGTGGCATAAACAGCAAAAAGGAGGGTTAGCGCAACATGACCTGTAATGACCCCTGCGTGACCTTTAACTGCATTCTGTGAACATCTCATATGGACCTTGGGTCAGCGGTTCTTCTGACCAAGTCTAGTGATTATAGCAATTGATTTGTGGCAGAAACAGCAAAGAGGAGGGTAAGCTGACCTGTAATGACCCCTACATGACCTTTGACCCCCAATCTGTGAACACTCTGTATGGCACTTGGGTGATGAGGGGTTATTCCGACGAAGTCTGGTCAAGATCATGTTAACTGTGTAACACTGGTAGCATTTTGAAATATTAATGGGGTTAGAGAGACTGCCCCTTTTTGACCCCTAAATGACTTTGGATTCAAAATCTGTGTACACCCCATATGGCCAGTCACCTGGCAAACATTGTGACCGAATGGCATGGATAGCACATGCAAACTGTGGGAGAAGGAAAAAGGGGGTTAACACGACAATGACCGCTATTGACCTTATGTGACCCCTATGGTTAAACTGTTTACACCCTATATGAAGCTTTGGTCAAGGGTTCTTGTGGCCAATTCTTGGTTCAATCCAACCAAGCGTCTGGCACTAGTAGCATTTTGAAGCAAGGTACAAAGAAAGAACTAGAGACATTTGGTGCTCAAAGAGCACGGACCTTATTCATGGAATTTTTGCGCATTTGGTAATTTGACCTTTGACCCTTAACCAATGGTCACATAACAGGGTCACTGTAGATTTTTATTTCATCTTTCATTAATCCCTACAAGTTGGTATATGGCATGTTTCACAGTAAAAGGGCCATGAGTTCCCTTCATGAATAGTGTTGTATTAGAAAGCAGAAGTATAATTTGAGTTAGTTGATTTATAAGGACATGTTATAAAGAGATAATAAATAGTTTTTAAATTTTTGAATAGCGTTGATAAATAGCGTTTTTAGCAAAAAATGTGTTGCTACCGTTACTATTTTTTGGACGGACAGTGTTATTCCTATGAGAGGTAAAAAAAAACAAACATTAGCAGTAAACTTCAGACAGGGATTTCTTTCCATCAAAGAGAAAAATAGTATGCAAAACATTATTTATGTATAGTATTAGCCTTTTGTTTCGTACCAAATATCTCAATCTGCATTTTATTCAATCTGGTAAGACAATATCCATGATTTAAATATTGCTAATGTTATGCATTTTGGACGGACACACACTTCCCAAAAATGTCCGTCCAAAATGCGTAACATTAGCAAATCATGGATATTGTCTTACCATCAGACTGAGCACAACTTTGGTGAAGGGTCTCAAGCTGCTTCATATGCATGAGTCACGTGACCATGGTACCTTGCAAATGACATATGAATTTTTGAAGATTTTTCACATTAAGACCGGAAGTTCCCCTTAATGACCTTTGACCTCCAATCTGTGTACACCCTATAGGGGCCTTGGGTCAGCGGTTCTTCTGAGCAAGTCTGGTGATTATAGCAATTGATTTGTGGAACAAGAAGGAATTTATATAGTTCCGACGAATGCCCCTTTAATCGGCCCACATGACCTTTGACCCCAATCTGTGTACACCCTATAGAGGCCTTGGGTCAGTGGTTCTTCTGACCAATTTTCGTGGCAATTCGGATAAAGCGTTTGGCACTAGTAGCATTTTGAAGCAAGGTGAGAAACAAAGAAGAAAGAAACAACTAGAGGCAAATTGTGCTCGAAGAGCACGAACCTAGCGTGGGGATAAAATGACCTTTGACCCCATGTCGAACACAATTTTTGTGAAAAGTCTGAAGCTGCTTCATATGCATGAGTCATGTGACCACGGTACCTTGCAAATGACAGTTATTAATTTTGAAGATTTTTCACATTAAGACCGGAAGTTCCCCTTAATGACCTTTGACCCCCATTTTGAGCACACCTTTGGTTAAGGGTCTCAAGCTGCTTCATATGCATGAGTCACGTGACCATGCTACCTTGCATATAGCAAATATGAATTTTTGAATTCAGACCGGAAGTGTCCCTTTAATGACCCCTTAATGACCTTCGATCATAATTCTGTGTACACCCCATAGGGGCCTTGGGTCAGCGGTTCTTCTGAACAAGTCTCATGATTATAGCAATTGATTTGTGGAACAAGAAGGAATTTATAAAATTTTGACGAATGCCCCTTTAATCGGCCCACATGACCTTTAACCCCAATCTGCGTACACCCCATAGGGGTCTTGGGTCAGTGGTTCTTCTGAACAAGTCTCATGATTATAGCAATTGATTTGTGGAACAAGAAGGAATTTATAAAATTTTGACGAATGCCCCTTTAATTTGCCCACGTGACATTTGACCCCAATCTGTGTACACACTATAGGGGCCTTTGGTCAGTGGTTCTTCTGACCAATTTTTGTGGCAATCGGATAAACCGTTTGGCACTAGTAGCATTTTGAATGTTGCGTCGGAAAGAAAGAAGAACTAGAGACATTTTTGTGCTCAAAGAGCACGGACCTTAGTCGTGGAATTTGTGCGCATTTGATAATTTGAGCTTTGACCCTTAACCATTTGTCACATAACAGGGTCACTGTAGACTTTTAATTCATCTTTCATTAATCCTACAAGTTGGTATATGGTATTTTTGCAATATGGGCAATTGTGATATCTGGCATATTTTGACCTTTGACCCCTAAACGATGGGTCACAGAGCGGGGTCACTGTGGACTCTTTTTCATATTTCATCGATGCCATCACGATGGCATAATTAGATTAGTCAATTAAGCTTCTTTGAGATTTGACCCATAGATGACCCCATTTGACCTTTTGACCCAAAGCTCTGAGCACGGATAATAGAGCTTTATCCAGTGGTTCTTGTGACCAAATATGACATTTATACCTAATTTGGTTGATGAGTTAGTGTTTTTGCATATTAATTAGCTCATTTGCATATCTTACAGATGACCCTTGGAGCCAATATTCTGTCATATGATTCGTCTCAACTCTATCCGCAACTTTTGCACAGACATCACCTATCCAAGTCTTATCGTTTTTGAGATATAGCATTTTTGCATATTAATTAGATATGGCCGCCATTTTGAATGTTATTGAACTCCGATAATAATAAGCAGATAACTGACCCGCTTGACATAGCTAACGCATTCAATGATCATTTCACTAACCTGGGCAAAAACTTGGCTAACAAAATTCCACCTTCTAATAACACATTTAATAAACACCTTCCAAAAAACACATTCACTTCCAATTTTTCTGAATCCATCACTGTAGATGAAATGCACAAACTTCGCCAAAAAAAAAAAAAAAAAAAATATTTATTGCCCTGTTCTTGGGACTGGTGGGGGGGAACAGATTACAGAGACAACCACCAGCCCCCTTCTCACAACAACTATACATATGATTACAGCATGAATGTGCATATTTAAATTGTGAAAAAGAATACAGTCAATATATTACTGTCACAAGGCAACACGTGTCCATCAAAAATCAGAGACAAAGGAAAGGACGCCAATTAAAAATTATGAGCCCTGAACTGAAACCGTTGACATCACTAGGGGAACATTTTTCAAAGAGATGTGCATTATGTTCTAACCATTTTTCCCAGATTGCAGGTCCGGGAGAAACACTGAGCGTGGTGTGAAAGACAGGGTCTGATTCTTAGCGAGAAAACCCGCTCGTGGGAGGATGGACACGCCGTCCTTCGACCACCGCAAGTGAGCCTCGTCAATGGACAAGGCATGTATCGGAACCCCATCGCCCGGAATCGACTGCCACGAGAAAGGCCGTCTTCCTAGATAAATCCAGGAGGCTGGCCCTCTCCAGTGGCTCAAATTCCTTGGACGCTAAGAACTGGAGCATTAGCAGCAGATCCCACTCCGGAACGAACGAACCGGGGGACGAACCGAAAACATGCCCATCAGCAGATTCGTGAGGATCGGGCTATTCGAGACGACTGTGGAGCTCCCCAATCGCGGTGCAGTAGCACCCGACTGTTTGGACGCCCAGACCCTCATGGAAAATTTCCGTTAGGAAATCCCCGATCTGCCCTACAGATGCAGACAGCAGATCGATCTCTCAATTGGCGCACCATCTATAGAACCGGCGGAGTCGAGAATCGTAAGATTCTCTAGTTGACTTCCGTCTTGCCTGTCGAGCAGCGAGCGCGGCAGCCTGTTCAGAAAGTCCCGCCTGAGTGTATTGTTGGCGGAAATGCGCCAGACAGTCAGGTTGAGAGCGCGGATGGTACGCTCCGGGACGGACGTGTCGGCTGGAGGACCACTTATCAGATCCCCGCGCTGAGGGAGCAAGACGGGGTCCCCCACTAGCAGCACCATCTATAGAACCGGTGGAGTCGAGAATCGTAAGATTCTCTAGTTGACTTCCGCCTTGCCTGAGCAGCGAGCGCGGCAGCCTGTTCAGAAAGTCCCGCCTGAGTGTATTGTTGGCGGAAATGCGCCAGACAGTCAGGTTGAGAGCGCGGATGGTACGCTCCGGGACGGACGTGTCGGCTGGAGGACCGCTTATCAGATCCCCGCGCTGACGGGGTCCCCCACTAGCAGCTCAAGAAGCCGTGGAAAGCACAGCTGAGCCGGCCACATGGGGCCACCAACAGAACCAGGCAGTTGTCGGACCGAGCTACCTTCTCGAGGACTCTCGGTATCATCGCAATGGGGGGGAAATGCGTAGGCAATGATCCCCGACCAATCCGCCACCATTGCATCCCGATCCACGGCTCTGGGATCTTGACTCCATGAGTAGTACGGCGGAAGCTAGTGATTCACGGCGGAGGCGAATAGGTCCACGTGGGGACGCTGTAGCCTCTCAAAAATTGATCGACAGACTGCCGGCAGGAGGCGCCATTCCACTGACGCCCCCTCACCTTTGCGTGCCCTTCCGGGAGAGGGCGTCCGCTAGGACATTCTCCACCCCTGGTACATGTGATGATATCAGGGCCATGCCCCTTTGCCTGCACCACTCTAGGAGCCTGACTACCTCCTTGCAGAGACTAGGGCTCCTTGTCCCCCTTCCTTGTTGAGGTAGGTCACTACCGTCATGTTGTCGCATCGGACCAGGATCACCTTTACCCTGGTCCGGGCGACCCAGTGCTTCAGTGCCAGGAAGATTGCCCACAGCTCGAGCACATTGATATGATGGTGAGCTTGCATGGGTGACCAACGGCCCGACACTTCGTGGGACCCTAAGTGGGCCCCCCATCCCGACTTTGACGCATCTGTATGTTGTCAGCGTCACGGAGGGTGTTAATTTCCTGAAGGGTGCTCCCCCCTCCAAGTTGCTTGGATGCGTCCACCAACTAAGGCCGGGAGCCAGCTTCAGGGGCACTGGAATTCGGAAGGACATTGGGTGGTACCAGGGTCGGAAGTACCTGAGCATGTGGATCTGGATTCCCCTCATGCGTAATCTGCAGTAGGGAACCATCCCTATGAGGCTGGCCAGAAGTCCCAGAAGCCGAAGCTATAGCCTGGCTGGGACCGACCTGCTCTCCAAGATTGCTCGGGCACACGCCACGACCGAGGCTACTCTTTCTGCCGAGGGCCTCACCTTTGCCGACAGAAAGTCCAATCTCACTCCCAGAAACAGGGCTCTGGGAGGGCGAGAGGACTGACTTGTCGAGGTTGACGATGAAACCTAGATCTTATCAGGTCTAGGACCTCCTCGATAAAGGCTTGGAGCCTTTGCGAGGAGGGCGCCACCAGTAGCCAGTCATCTAAGTAGACGAAAATTGTCCTGCCCCTTCGCCTGAGGAACTCCGCTACCACCTTCACGACCCTTGTGAAGGTCCGTGGAGCGGTCGACAGGCCGAAGGGCAGGACCCGGAACTGGTAAGCCACTCCTCCTAAGGCAAAACGGAGCCATTTCTGTGAGGATTCGTGCACGGGGACGTGGAGATATGCGTCTCTCAAATCCAACGTGGTCCCCCACCATCCCTGTTGGAGGACCCCGAGAAATGCTTCAGGGTTTCCATACGGAAGGGTGGAGGTCTGATGCAACAGTGTTTCAAAGGTTTCAGAGTTCAAGATGGGCCCCCTCCACTCCCCACTCTTGGTGGTTAAGAAGAGGTGGAATAGAAGCCCTCTTTGATTGAGTGCAAAAAGAGGCATATCAAGGCACGTTTGGCCAGCAGGCCAGATATCTATTGCCGGAGCGGTCTCGCTGGAGTGTCTCTTGGAAGGGAGTGAAACTATGCCGATTAACCGTGGTGTTACCACAATCTAGGACCCAAGGGTCCCAGGTCACTGCCGACACGCTCCCGCGAATTCCATGAGCCGAACAGCCTACCCAGGGAAGCGAGATTGCTGTTCTGGGTAGTCATAAACGATCTGCGCGGCCGTATTGATCCTTGCCTTGGAATGGCCTCGACCTTTGCGTTTACCTTTAGATCTCTGTCTTTCTTACGGCTGGATACACGCGTTTTACCCACCGGTGCTACCTGCCTGGTTCTGAGGGGCTTGGTAGCCCGGGTAGGTGGTAGCGGCTGGCTGTAGAGCGCACCATAGAGGGGTCCGGAGGCTTTGGGCCTCTGGCTCCCACGAAAGGGTCATCAGTTCACTTCTTATTCTGCCTGAGGTTCTGAGGTTCCATGGCGTTGTCGCCGAAACGGCCTTTTCGATCCTGCTCTTTAGGAGCGACCTCCAGTTTGCAGCGATACGAACACTTATCGTGACAGGTGAGGTAACGATACGATATGAGGCACGACAAGCATCACAATATTTTACTCCAATCAGCAGCACAAAACATGGGCATAGCTATCGTTCCGTCTCGCCGTCGCTCCAGTATTAGACCCCCAATTAGATTGGCTCCAGTCGAGCCGATTTAATAACTTCACTTTCAAGACACGGTCTTTTGTTAGCGGAGTTTTTATTACCCGATTTCAAGTACAGGTTATTCAATTTCGCTGTGCACCAATGATGCTCTCAGGGACTTCTGCTGGTGTTTGTAACAATTTAGCTCTCAGGCTCTTCTGATCATGATTCTGATGCGAAGGGACTGAAATCCATCATAAAAATCATACAAACATTTACATTAAAATAGACTAGGTTTAATCGCGTCTATAAAATGTGAATTTTCACGGGATGTAGCATTCAATATGTTCGCGCAGGGTCATTGAATTAAGTTTAAGTTGGTTTAAAGGGATCAGCAGCGCTATTGCGAGAGATCGAAAAAATGTGCGGAAATGATTGTTTTAACTTATAATCAGGGATTGAGAAGTGTGCACAATTCCATATAACTGCTTTGATGGTAGAAGAAACAAAACAAACCACCAAATAGTGAAATTGAAAAATGAGTGTTTTGAGGAAATTTGTCATACCGTCTCCCGCAAATAGACATACAGCGATGACGTTTCAAAATCTACAATAATAAAAGCTGATTTGGTTTTACACTAGCACAGAATAAAACCAAAAATCAAAAAACAACAATTTTATTAAAAATTATAATAGGCTTAAAACAGTTCATTTCGAAACAGGGTAGGAGGAGTTATATTAAGTTAATGCAAAGGCAATATAAAGCTAATAATAAAAAATACACGTTCGCGGTTCTGAAACCGCTAAAATCCAACGGGCGGGAGGGGTTTACAAATTTTTAATAATAACTGCAAATACCCCCCTTTTTAAACCCCCAAATCCCCTTTTTAACGACCCAACCACCACCCTTAACCTGGAGCAGACCCCCCCTTAAATCGTGAAACCCACCTAAACCACAACAAAGCCCCCCTTAAGCTGGACAACCCCCCTTAAACCCGGACAACCCTTAAACACGGAAAAACCACCTTAAACCCAACAATCCCCCTTAAGCCCAGACAAACCCCCCCTCCTTAACCCGGACGGACGCAACCCCTTTAAACCCAGACAACCACTGTAAAACCAACAATCCCCCTTATAAACCCAACAACCCCCTAAAGCTGGGAACAGCCCCCCCTTAAACCCGGGGACAACCCCCCTTAAAACCTGGCCAACCCCCTTAAACCGGACAACCCCCTAAAACTTGTGCCACCCACCTTAACCACAACAAGCCCCCTTAAGCCGAGACAACCCCCCTTAAACCCGGACACCCACCCTTTAAAACCCGACAACCCACTTAAACCCCCACAATCCCCCTTAGTCCAGACACCCCCCCTTAAACCGGACAAACCCTTTAACCCGGACAACCCACACCTTAAACCCCCCCAAAATTCCCCCTTAAACCCAACAACCCCCTTAAAGCTGGGGGACAACCCCCCCTTAACCCCGGACAACCCTCCTTTAACCTGGGAACAACCCCCTTTGAAACTCGTGCAACCACCTCTTAAATCAAAACAAAGCCCCCTTAAGCCCAGAACAACCCCCCCCCTTTTAAAAACGGACACACCCTTTTAAACCGGACAACCCACCTTAAACACAAAAATCCCTTAAGTCCAGACCAACTCCCCTAAACCCGCGACAACCCCCCTTAAAAACCAAACAACCCATTAAAGTGGGACAACCCCCTTAAAGCCCGACAACCCCCCTTAACCCGGCCAACCCCCTTAAACTAATAATCAGCACGAGAGTACATGATTCCCACCCCTCCATCAAGTTTCATCAAAATCAGGACTTATAGATCGTCAGGTAGTTTTGTTCACAATTTTTTGGGGTGAAAAATACCCCAACTTTCGCCCTAAATATGCAAAATTAGCTATTAATTAGCATATCATGCGCAACAAACCTAATAAAGCGAGAGTACATGATTCCCACCCCTCACCGTTTCATCAAAATCGACTTATTTATCTTCAGATAGTTGTTCACAGCTTTTTGTGGTCAAAAAATACCCCAAATTAACTCAGTAATATGCAAATAGGTACCTAATTAGCATATAGCACACGCCCCAATAATCTAATCAGATGCCCCCACGAAGGCATGAAGGCAGGCGATCCCACCCCCAAGTTTACATCACCCCATAACCCTTAGGGGTCTCATGTTATCGCGTTCACAAGATTGTGTTGGAAAATACCCCAAATTTTAACTCATAAATCGCCAAATTGGTAACCTAATTAGCATGTGCCACGCCCATAATCTAATCAGATGAGGACATGGCCAGTCGATCCCACCCACAAAGTTACATCACCATAACCCTCACGGGTCTCATGTTATCGCGTGGACGCCGCCGACGCCGATGCCGCCGACGCAGACGCCGCATGACCGGATAGCATAATCCCTCCTTCTGCTTTCAAGCCAGGGGGATAACAAAAATATTAACAAACTTAGTTAAAGGAGAACGTGTATCAAGACTCACTACACAAATATACGCATAAAAACAATTATTGAACACATATGGAGTGGTTTCATGGAAAACGGAATTATACCCTAAACATAAAAACGACTTAAAAAGCATTTGTATGACCACGCGCTATTTGAAATCGCGCTACTGTATATGGATATTGTAATTGGTATGCGATACGGACGGCACATGTGCGCCCATACAGTCTTCACGCATGAGCTTTTTAATGTGTATTCATATGAGTGTAGACAAATAAGTGACGGTCGATCGCCACTAAACGCGTGTTATACCCTAGCGCGATTTTTAAATAGAAAAAAAAAACATGGTCATACAGATGGTTTTAATTCATTGTTAGGGTTATATAATTCCCCTTTTCTGTGAAACCACAGCTATGCTGGTCAAAATTATTTTATAGTGTAATTGTTCTAGTATTCTGTGTACGGGTTTCTCTTTAAACAATTTAAAAAATGTAGTTCTAGAAGATTTCAACTAGAATCATGATAAGGATTATAAATTTTATTATTAATTAGCGGACCCCAAAATTCCCTTGTGATAAAGAGGAAACATACCGGGGAAACATAAGTACTGAATGGTAGACTTGCCTGCAATAAAGGATTTTTTTAAAATAGCAAACTAGTTACGAGGCGATTATCAGGCGAATCGTTGAGGAAAACTTCCCGGGAATATACCGACACACGTTGCAGCGATGTGGCTACCAATGGAGATGTGCCGGGTGATGTGTGCTGGTATGTGCAATTGGACGGCGGTGGTCATACACCGGGGGTCAGGCCGTGTGCGGCGGAGCTTGTTGTTGAACTTAAAAATCACGCGTGAAAAGGCGGTCAGTTTCTAGGAATATATTAGCATTATGTTTTGGGGGGGTGTTAAGTCATAGCAAGGCAAAATATAGTTAGAAAGCATCAGGTTGCTAGAAAAAGAGTATTCTTTGACTGTTAATTCATGCCAAGCAAAATATTCTTGGAAAAAGCGGGCCAGTTCAAGGAAGAGAGTATTATGAGCACGAGGGCGTTCAAATTCTGGAACAGGTAACATATTAATTTTAGAATGCGCTTGAACTTAAAAATCACGCTTGGAAAATCGTCAGTTTCACAAAAGATAGTATGCATTGTGTGGGTTAACAGGAAATATGTCAAGATTTTTGTCAAGCCAGTTTGACGTACCATTCTAAAAATATATGTACATACATCAAAAATTCCCGAAAAATAATAAAATTTGATGAATTTGTAAAATTAACAAATAGAGGCATTTTAATTTTTGCTTTTAGACATACAAAGAAAACGGGCGATTTTTCGCCAGCTTCAGTGATCAAAGCGTCCATTTTGCTCTTCCTCGTGACGTTTACGTGATGACAATGCTGCGTGAAATTAGATTTTTGTGTATGCAATGATGAAAGTTACACTATTCCAACACTAATTTTGGGAGCTATGAATCTACCGAATGGGTTGTAAGCATGAGCTATAGATTCAACTCATTTGTCATCCAGAAAGTTTTGGACAGCGTCGATTTAGGGAGAGGAGACAGAAAAAAGAAAATATTGGGCCGCGCACCTGTTTCATGAACAAAACTAAGATAATCTGGCTTTCATGTTGATATTTTAGAAAGAGAGTGCAAAGCTTTTGTGTCGATCAAAGTCAGTGACACATTGAATACCACTGAAGCAAATACGATTAGTCAGAAGCTGTGAGATATAATGTAGCTCTAAATGCGCTTACGTTTGATTGCATGCTTTCATTCTAAAGATAGGATTTGATTGTTCTCTGCTACGGAATACATGTTTCAAATAGGTTTAAGTGGAATTTAATTCCACCCACTGCCACATACCCCTCATTCAATGCCTGTACCTTCGAAGAAAAGTAGTATTAGAGGTGACACGATGCGTTGAATCTACAAGTGGTTTGTTGTTGACGAAAATTTTAGGATTTGGCGAACAGCGGGAGAGGGATGCAATGTTTCTAAATATTTCACCACGTTTCAATTACAGGAAGAAAAAACATCGTGTTGACTCGGAATTGTTGTTTGGTCATTGCTGCAATTGTAATATTGGATGGATTAATGAAAGTAATAATTAAAATTTGAAATAAGTTAAGAATGACATATTTTGTGTCATTCGTGGTGTTTTATTATATTGATATAAAAACACATCGATCGCAGTTACTCGAATAGGAAAGTGGCAACATGCGATATGATGGTCATCACTTTGACGGCACCATTTGCCTGCGATGTGGATTTGTCGGAATCGTTTTTCGAGTAAAGCTCTGGGCGGAAAATTGAAAGGGCAAAATAACTCAACAAATGTGGACAATTTCAACTTCTTTTTGAATTTATATGTAATCTACGTTAGTTACGCTTTCCATCCATACCAAATTTTCCAAATATTCAAATCATGACTATTTCCTTTAAGTTCCAGCACAGGCACAAAATATTAGTTAAAAAAACGTCAGTTTCAGAAAGAGTATGGTGTTAAGTTCCTTGCACATTCAAAATCATACAAAAGCGTCAGTTTTAAAAAGTAGTATTAGCTGTGTTAAATCTTGCAACAAGCAAATAATCATTTTAGAAATGGCGTCATTTTCCTGTGGTATTAATTCTAACATAGGTAAACTATTATTTTAGAATGCACTGAACTTAAAAATTGAAGACCACATCTATCACGGTAAAACGCCAGGTGGCTTCACTCTTTCCAAACCGTAGGCCTTTTTAAGCTATGCGCCACGAGGAATCTTTGAATTTATTTTTAAAACTTTCCCCACGCGCCTTTTCACGAAATAAGAAAAGAGGCCGGGCCACAGGAAATTGCGATTTTCCAAGCTGTAAACCGTCACAAACTTTATTGCAATGTCGGCCAATCAGTTTACATAATTTTTACATTTTATCTAGTTAAGTGACGCTATCTTTGTAAAATCATTAAACTGGTTTTTGATTTGTTATTGTTTTTAAATTTCACTGTCAAAACAAGCGGTTAACATTTTAAGTTTTACATGTCACAAACCTTTATATTAACCTAATAGGCCTACCACCATTTTCATAAAAGAAGTTTAACAATAAAAAAATAAAGAGTTGATTAAATGTCAATGTAATATATTTGTTTGTATATTGTTGGTGTGTTGGTAATTAAGATCTATAGGTATGATCTATATATAGTATTTTTCTTCTGAACAAAACTGAAAGTAAATCATGCATCGCAATAACAAAATTTGGGTTTAGTAAATTTCGTACATTTGTAAAACTTTGCCAATTTGTTTCATTTCAAACGGCATTTATTAACATGCAATGGAATTGGGATACTATTTGCGTAGCACAATGCCCAAAAGAAGTGACAAAACGGTTATTTTTTTTAGCGATGTTCTAGAAATGTTAATCTTTTAAAAGTAACTTTTCATATGATCACCAGAAAGTTTGCTTTACTTTCATCGTGGTGGGACAGCAGTCTATTTTGTTTCATGTTTAATATTGTAAAATTGTAGTTTGTGTTGGAAGAAATTCAAACTACCAAAAACGATTTACCTGTGTGTACACGGGTAAACGAATATTGATTATAGCTGCAGAGTATTTTGTGCTGATCACTGCCTATTGTTGGATGTGGAGTTTTAATTCGGTTGAGTGGCAATAAAATGAAGAGATCAATTACGTATTTCTAAAGACTCAAGTATGTCAGTAGACAGGCGACTCTCGTAAATTGTAGGTTGTTAAATCGTCGTCGCCGTATCGTGATCCTTCTTCCTGAAAGCTGGCATCTACAATGTACAGTGTGTAACTGCCTTCAGCAATGATAAAACATGGGTTAGGTCACGATACGAAAAGCTATCGTTGCAATCGTTGCGGTGATAAGCGTATCATGACAAACTGGACGTCGTTCCTTAGTCTGGAGGGAAGGCCATTGACCTCCGAAAGGGTCCTTCCCCAGGGGCGCCTCGAGCATTTCACAGGGGTCTGTGAAGTTCAAGGCCTTGGCGACCAACTGGCGTCTAGATCTCACTGACTTGGCCGCTATGTGAGCGAAATGCTCGGCGACCAAGTGATTAAGGTCCGATACCACGTTGATCGTCCTGTCAGTGGCGGCTTTGGAAAGCGACCTGTCCGGCTCCGTTAGGGACCGTGCCAGGTGGGCGAAAACCAACTGCTGGGCGTTGATCAGGCGTAGGCCGTCCCTAGCCAGGGAGTCAAACGCCCGCAGCTCGCCGTCCCGCTCCGTATTCCACGGTTGAACCCGGAATGGGGCGGGGGCTCGAGATTTATCCCCAGCGCCCTCGACCCCTGGGGGAGAGTCTGAAGGGGGACGCACCTCGAGTTCCGGTCCCAAGACATCTGCCGGAAGGCAGGCTCTGGGCACAGTGGTGTAACCAGGTAGGGAGTGTCCTCTACCCGCTCCGGGAAGGCTGTCCCTAACCAGGGGATCCTGTCCACCTTCCCCTCGGAGTGTACACAGTCAATGGTGGTCTTAAGGTCCCTTGACAGAGGTATGAAAAGCATTGAGCTCGGGGGCTTGGGCGGACGGGCTGTCACCCCGAGATCTGACTCCACCTGTGGTGGAGACTCCAACCGCAGCGCGGCGTCCGAGAGGACCGCCGCGAAAAATTGAGCCGAACTCTAGGGTTAGCAGCCCGTCCCGCAACTGACCTTCCACCGACTCGTAAGACGATGGCGGGACCCTATATGGGTCGCCCCAGGCTCTGCAATGGGTCTCGTAATCCCATGCGAATCGTTCCCCCGGCCTCGGCTCCTCCGGCTGTAGTGCCGGTGGGTTGACGCTCCCTGGTGGGAGAGTTTCCGTCCGCGGGAACTGCGACCCCTGGGGGCGGTCTCCGGCGGAGGGCGTGAGGCCGTGGAGTTCGGAGTAGCCTGCAGAGTGAAAACCCTGTGCCATAGATGCCCAAGGGGATTCGCCCAAGGGGCAGGAACGGCTCTGCGGCTGGTCCGATTGCCTGGTTTCCTCACCACTTTGTGGGAGGAATGAGGAGGGCAGGTACACGGTTTGGCCGTGAGGACCTTGCCACTTACAGAGGGGGAACGGCGTTAAGCTCGGACCCCCGACCACCCTCTCGTCTAGGCCCTTGTGTGGGGCCGACGGAGGTTGGTATGGATCTCCCGTCGACCGTACGGTCGGAGGGAGGACCAGGTCTGGTCCACTAGACGTTGAAGGTGGCACGCTAGGATCCCTTATGTTGTATAGTCGGGACTGATCCGTCGTCGACCAGGTCGACGCCTGGTCCCGCCTGGGAATACTCCGGGCGGGAGCTACGCCCCGAGGTTCGAGTCCACCCTCACTGCCGACCTGCCTATGTCGGGTCGTTTGTAAGGGTGGGAACGTCGCCAACCCTCCTCGACGGATGAGCGGGAAGGGTCTCCTCCGTCGGAGGTCACTCCATCCTACCCCCTCCTTTCAGGTTGAGGTGGACGCCGACTTTTCATCCCCCGAAAAGAGCTCGCCTCGCTAGCTTCAATGCTGATAGCGTCCTCAGAACCCTGTGGGAGGAGGCTCTTTTTTCCGGGCGAGCCTCAGCTCATGCGGGGGGGGGGGGGGGGGAGCTGCGTTTTAGCAGCAGGGTCCCTCTGGTCGGCCCAATCCCTCAAGATGAGGGATAGCTGACCCATGATGGAGGGTTTCTGCCAGCTTCCGCATAGTTAGTATACTGCTACCCATTTGGGGTGCCGGATTCGGGTCTCCAGACAAGACAGTGGATATGTCCTCGGCCTCTTGAGGAAAGTTTTCCATTTCCAGACAGGGGATGTTCTATCATGTTCATCGGGAGACAGGGTTTTGGCGTCCCATCTCGAACCGATGGTCTCGAACTGGTCGCCGTCTCGACCTGAGCCCTGCCCTCGACCTGGTCCCCCGCTGGATCAAGAACTCCCTGTTGGCTGGACTTCAAAGCCTACCCTCGGGAGAGCTGATCAAGGGTTTTACTCTGGTCCGTAGTCGCCGGTCTGATCTCCACTCACAACCATGCGCTCGACCTGGGATTGGCCCTTGAATGCCTGTCCTCAATGGAGCTGGTCTAGGGAGCTATCTGGGTCGGGTCTCCGACCTCGAGAGTCCACCCTCATGGAGCTGTCCGAGTTTACCCCGGTCACGGTCCGCCTTGAGTCCTCTCGGACCTGGCGCCTTGCCTGGACCGTGAGCTCGACCCAGGGGCTGGCCTGGGGGCCTACCCCCGATTGTAATGGCCCGGGATCACCCTGGTCGGGGCTCCTCGACTAACGTCGCCGCCGGGGCCCTTTGGGTCGGCCTCTGGGACGTCCTGACGTCGCGTCAGTGACTGAATCGCCTTCTTGTCCTTCGACCCTGGCCGGCTTAGGCTGGCGGTCGCACCAGGGGTCCTTTTTTGAGGACCGTGCACCCGGGAGTTCCCCTTAGATACCTTCTTCAGGAAAGAACGGGAGATCCTTCACGACTGTGGACGCCAGACCTTCCACCTCAAGTTGCAGAAGAGACGACCCTTCGAGGTCAGGGGCGACTGCCTACGGAATCGATGATGGTAGAGCGGGGAGCTCCAGACCTTCCACCTCAAGTTGCAGGCGTTCAGCGCCCCTTCGAGCCCCCCCCAACGCAGACCCGAGCGATACCCATTAGGAGGGAATTAGGATAGAGAGGTGAGAGGTCCCCCACCTTCCCAAACTCAAAGGGAGTACCTGGGCCCACCCGGGCCCAAAAAAAAAAAACGGGCCTGAGAGGAAGACCCTAATTAGGACCACTTCCGGTTTGAGGGGTCCAAAACACTTTTAGATCCGTCGCCAGACCTCCCTAGTCGATGGGGAAACTCCTGGTGAAAAACTCCAAACTAAGTGGCATGGTCCCATTTTGGGATGACCCCCCATCTACTCAACCTGCCCCTAAATTCCTTCTACGGGACCTAAAGGACGCACCAAACTCCTAAGATAGACCCCGGGGGGGGAGCGGGCCCCAGGGGCACAAGGCAAAAACACTCAAAAATGACTTATAGCACCACTGGCCGACCATACCTTAAAGTAAAACATGGAATATCAGCCTGAAAAGACCCGATTTGGGGTCTGGCCTACCATACCTACAAATAAATCATATATTTTTAGACCAAACGCATATCTAACCACCGTTTGTAGGCACGACGGCTTACCTAAATCTTACATGGCGGTATACGGCTAGAAATATTGTTTACAACTTTTCCTGGCATAGCCTGATCAAATAAACGGTGAGAGAGAGGCTCGAAATCACCCGTTCTTCAGGACAACGTCCTCGTCATAAAGACGGAAGATAGACGTGATTACAGATGGACCGCACAATCTCTCGCAAGGATAGGCGGCCTCTTACGTGACGACAATTCGATATAACGGCGAGATTACAACATCGAAAATTACATCTAACTCGCCGACTAACACTAAACTGGTCTACGTTTTTTTCTTGGTGCTTGACACGTTTCTTTCTGGTAAGTGCAGCTTTCTTATTGTGGATTGGAAAGATTTTTTCCAGTAGCGTCAGCGAACAGCATGCCCCAATTTGAGAAACAATTTTATAAGGACGACTCACCGCGCATGGGTGGTGAGTTGCCCGAAAAATAGTGCTCACTATCGCGGACTATTTTCGCGGTAGCGAAATTTTTTAATGTGGTATAGAGGTTTCTGGTCAGGCCCAAATGAGACATTTGTGCAAAAGTCATGGTCGCGGAGGGTAGCTATCGAGAGCGCAGTGTATTGGGGGTATAGGTGCCTTTTGCATTTGAGTGGAAAATGAAGACGGTTTTGGTTAGAGGGAGTAGAATTTGGGGCTATCAAACAAATTCTAATGCGAAATGTGGGATTTAAAAAAAAATGCATTTTTGACACACTTTTTTCATTTTGTCGGCCGAATTATCATTCTTTTCTGAATTTAAACCAAAAAATCGAATAAAAATATGCGGTAAAAGACCAATTTTAAACAAAATGTGTGCGGTCTACTGGGTCAAATTTGTTGTTTTTTCTTGGCCTTTAATAAGGTGTTAATTTAGGATGATATTAACACCGTAATGTGGTAATAATCGTTAACATTAAAGGGGATGGCCCCATTAAATTATATAAAGCTTTCGTCTTGATTGGATTACCTTCTTGACCCCAAAATCCACCTGTAAAGTTACTTGTCGATATTACAATCCGTTTTGATTTGATTTTGTAAACCCATAGAGCACTGTGTAAAATTATTATTGGGCATATTTTCACTCATAACATCCAAACAAAATACCTATCTCTCTATAAGATTTCACAGGGTAAATGAAAAAATTGGTAGCTTTCTTCAGACTTCAAAATATTGACCACTTCCGGTTAAATGTGGTGTTCTGGGGACAAGGCTATTAGGCCATGACATTAAAGGTGCAACGAGAGATTTTGAGGCACATGCACAAATATTGTGTCATAATAGTCATTTTTGTATTTGCTCCTATACGAAATTAGAAATTGCACAATTTTTGTAACCAAAGAAACATTTCTCAGCTTAATCCTTTCAGATAGGGATATTTTTTATGGAAATCTTTACATCAGGGCAAAAATCAGTATTTTTCGATTTTTTAGGGACACCTAATATTGTTTTTAACATGTTTTAGTGTAAATCGTGTGCAACAACTCCTATATACTTGTATACTTTTAAAAGAAAAGTATCAAATTTAACACGTTGAAGTGTTAAAAAGGTGTTATCTGCCAAGTTAACACTTGTTTTAGAGTGTTTGAACACACCCCTACCCTTTTCAAATGCAACTCTGCAAGACCCTTATTTTTTAAGATAATCTGCAGTTCCTCAAGCTTGATTAAGATAATCAGTTCCACAGACCCCTAATTTACTGCACGTACAGGTCCACAAGATCCCATTAAACGGAATTCAGTTCTCTAAAGACCCCCCATTTTCAGGTTACGTCAGCTCCACAAGCCCCCCCCCTGATTTTTTGTTTCGCTTAAAGATAAAAAATCAGACCCAGAAGTGAAATGTTGACTTCGGGGAAAAATCACTTCCGGGTCTGAGGTCTGTTGTTTCGAGGTCTGAGGTTTCAAGACATCCACCACGTGTTTCAAAACAGACCTCGAAACAATAGACCCGGAAGTGAATTGACTTCCGGGTCTGATGTTTCGAAGTGTGAGGTCTGTTGTTTCGAGGTCTGGTCTTTCGAAACACCCATGCCTAACCTAGTGCTCTCATCAGTCGAGTCATTTACTGTGTCATGCTGAGTGTACCTTTTTACTGGTATTAGACTGCACTAGGTTAGGCCAAAACCTGCATCACAGAATGGGAGGCCAGTATTTCCTATAGCGACTGTAATGAGACTACGAGTAGCGGCTAACTTTTCCCAATACACGGATTTTAGTATCTCAATGAAGCAATTTTATCCTTAGATTTGATAGAAAATGAATTCAAAAAATCACGCTGAATTCATTGGATTTACGCCAGAGATTCGTAAGATGCTGTCATGTGCATATAGTGTAAAATGGTTTGGAGAAAATGTGAGATACAACACTGACAAGAAACAGGGCGGCTGTCATTGAAATTGTACAGGCACTTTGCAGTCCCAATCCGAATAAATTAAGGCCGAACCATCACCAGGAAAGACCAAAACGGAAAAAAAATGCGACGGTGAGGCTTGCAGAACATATTTATAATTATTTTATGTATTTATTAATTAAATCATGTTAAATTTAATCATATAAAAATTATGAGTGAGAGAACTTGAAAATATTAATATGAAACTGCAATGTGATTGTTTGAAATAAGCATGACTGTCACATTACAGTCAACTAGGCCTATACTTTAATTGTGCAATGTCAAGCCGCTTTCCCTAGGAAAAGTCAGGTGACAACAAGGCGAACTCGTATTACGCGATGACGTAAAATTGTCCCCGCCGAATATCGCGATTACTAAGACGACTTCTTATAAAATAGCACAGGTCCACTCTTAATTTTGGCCACCCCTAGCTCGAAAAAACTTGTTACCTTTTGGTGAAAATTACTCGAGAGGAATCGTAAAAATTCACATGCAAAAATTCCTGAAAAATTCACTAATTTAGTAAAAATATGAGAAGTTATTCAATTGGCAACACTATTTTTGAAAAAATCATGTGACCACATTTTAAAATTTGGACCCAAAACAGTCTAGAGAGGGCGAAACATGTTTTCACATGTTCCAAGAATGTAAACGGGGCTGGCAACCCAAAAGACGACCACATGTAACAACCAAAACTACAAAAAATAACTTAATAAAACATGGGTAAATACATATGTTAATACCTTTCTTATGGTATACTTTGCCCCCCCCCTCCACCTAGAATTGACGTGATATTTGCATATCAATTAGCTCATTGAATATTAATTTGCCCGAAATACGCCCAAAATCTAATCAGGTCGAGAAATCCCACTTTGCCACCAAGTTACATCACGCCTTCCGGAACTCTAGAAAAACTTGTACCCAAGCCTTGCGGGAAAATTTTCATAAATTATGCAATTTTAGATACTTACTTAGCATATTTTACACCCCAAATCTAATAATGTCGAGACCTCATCAACCCGCTTCTTTCACCAGTTACTCAACGTAACAACTCACGGGGAACTCCAGATACATCTTACACATTATGGTCACAATGCTACATTCTGTGTAATGTGACCCTTTTTCCTTTTCCCCACCCCCTGACAGACCAGGGGAGGACCTGGGGTATGAATTACATGGTTATAGGGGTTTCCCCACCTACAATTATACCAAGTTTGGCACTCAGCGCATCAGAAAAAACAGATATGCCAAATGTTCCAGGGTTAACATTTATCACGGACAACATACATACATACATACATACGGACATACCGACATACGGACGGAGCCCATTTTATTAGTCCCCCTCCCGAATTCGTTCGGCTGGGACAACAAGAGGCTAAAATTGTAGCAGGGCTTTGATTTATTGCACTGTGGTTTATGCTTGTTAGTATCAACTTGACCTTTGCTTGTTGGCCCATAACAGTATCCTAGCTGTGGCCTGGCCACATGTGGCAAGTCCAGTGGTGTTTACTAATACTGGTATTACATTACAGGCCAATCACATCATGCAAAATAGTCCTTAAAATTAAGGGTTGTTTTACAATTCAGGGGTACCGCGGCTGTCTCATTTGGGGTGAAAAATGAAGTCTCATGATTATTTCAAGATTTGATGTTTTTGCATTCCGTAGGGCCAAGGCAGATGTATAATTCCAAAATTTGGAGGAGTCACATCTTCGTGAACAATTTTTACGATTGATGAACGGAATTTTAGGAGAGGAGAAGACAAGTTTTTGACTGAACACTTCATTTATTTCTTACACTTTGGGTTTGAAAAAACAACGTGCTTTGATTATTTCGTATTAAACGTTTGTGTATTATAGATAATTCAAGGAGTTTATTTCCAAAATTCAGAGGCATGAGTCTTCTTCAGAACAATTTTTATGGTTAGTGAAACTTCATGTTTCGGAAAGGACAGATTTTGACGGAAACCTGAATTCTAAAATTTGATTGTTTTTTTTTTTTTAACTTAAAGACACTATCAGTGATTTGAAAAATATTGGAAATTTGCTCAGAATAGGAAGCTTCAAAGTGACGGATAAGTCTGTTAGAATTCCATAAGTTACTTTTCCCAGCTGTAGGAATTGAAAGAAAAGGAAGGAAGAGAAAACGCCCAGTGTTCCAAGATTACGATTCTCTTCAAACGTGTTGTAGGAGTGTCCGTTTCGGACAGAATGGACTAAAATCTCAGATTCTTGTCCTTATTAGGTTGCTTCGGTCTTATCATGTTGCAGGGTTATGTTAGGTGTTAGGTACCTGTACTTGTACGTAATTGCTAAAATCTGATTTTTGAGACTTTTTCGATTTTTCTGATTTAGCAAATCACTGATAGTGTCTTTAATGGTAGCCACAAGTGTTTTACTCCAAATGTGTAGAACATATAAACTCGAGTTTTTACAGCAAATATCACAAATCATCTGTCAATTTAGTTTAAGCTTATTAGCCTAAAATGGGGACATTTTTGACGGAATCACCGCTCAAATTTCAAATTGACACTACACATTACCAAATGTCACAGTCTTTTTAAAATTCTGGATATTAATTACCCTGCTTCAAATGTTATTCCGGAATGCTGAATGGTTCCAAAAGTTCTTTATGACAGTGCTTGATGATCTACTCAAAAATATTAACTAAATCAATGAGACGGTTGATTTTAAGCAATTTCATAACAATGTTCATAGTTTTGTTAGTCCAACAGGCATTCAAAAGGTTTCTTTGCAGCTGTATGTGGAAGTACTTCTGGTGGGTCTTAAGTTGGCATAGTACAATTTATGAAAAAGTACAGGCATTGTTTTTTATGGGTCCCCATTGTAGGGTCAGCCGAGAGGTACCCTGATTGTATAAAACAACCCGTAATAAATATGTGAAGTATTTTACATTTTATTAATTAATATTTTACTTTTTTATTGCATGTCAGTACATTTCTTGTCAAAATGCACAGAAACATGATTTAATTAAGACGACCTATTCAAATATAGTTAAGATTTGTACTGTATTACTTTATTTAAAACTCGCATTTAGCAGCACCAATGTTCCCGCATGAGAAAAATTTCAAGTTGAAAACCCCCAGTCAGGGTTTGAAACTTGAATGAAATTCCATCGTTTTACACTCGCACCAAACTCAGGCTTTTTCAGGTCTGGCTCTAATAAGTTTTCTACTTGGACTCTTGCAAGGTGATTACAATTCACATCACCACTTTTTCTCTATCTTTCTCATGAACTACATGTTTTTGTTATATTAGTTTTATGCATATTTTACCATAAATAGGGGTTTACCATCAAAGTGCTACTTATGTGCTTGGGCTCCTGCCCATTCCCTTTTCCAGGATTACTTGCATGGCATGCATATACGTACCCCTGGAAAAAATAAAGTAGTAATAAAGTATACTTTATGTATACTTTATGTATACTTTTTAGACATAAAGTACAAATAAAGTATACTTTATGTCTACTTTTTTTCAAAACAGTTGAAATAAAGTATACTTTATTTCTACTTTTCATGTACTTTATTTCTACTTTATTGAGTCCTGCTACTTTATTTCTACTTTATTACACACTCTCTATAACGTTTAGTTCATCTTTTTGGACTTAGCACATTTGAAACAAAGTGACTAACTTAGTTCTACTTTTGAGACGTTAGCAATTTTTATTAATACAACGGACATACTTTATTTCTACTTTTGGACTTAGCACATTTTTAAACAAAGTGGAATATACTTATTTCTACTTTTTTGGACTTGGCATTTTTAAACAAAGTGACTATACTTTCTTCAATTTTGGACTTAGCACAGTTTAAAAAGTGATATACTGTAGTGACTGTTTGGACTTAACATGTGATATTTGGCGGCAAACGTTGCCAGGGCATGCTGAACATGTGATGCATGGCATCACTAAGAGTTTGCATCTGCATGATACCATGATAAGACCAAATGGAGAACTTTTTTTTTGTACTGCATCCAGCATCACCTAGAAGTAGACATGAAATATTAGTGCAGCATATAGTGAGTATTTATACTTGTGAGCTCTTGTGTATTGCTTACTTCGGTTGCTTGTGCCTTGTGGTTCCAAATTCGACAACCATGACTGCCAATTAAGTACATGAAATTAAACCGGCTGAAGAGACAACTTAATAACAATTTGGAATTTAATGTTATCTTTTCCAGTGAAAAAAAAAATCAACTTCTCATATTTATAAGTAATCCAGCTAGTTTAGAATGGATAAAACCAAGTCCTAAGACTTTTAGCATGGCCTAGGCAACGATAGGCTACATCACTGGCCTAGGCCTACCACCATGTATTGTCCCCGGGGAGTGTCAGTGCCAGTACTGTCTTGGGCTAAACAAGGCATGGGTCAAGACATTTTAAATGATCCTATATTAGGATCACTGTGATCGACACTGATGAAACTCTATCAGCCTTAATTACAAGCAAATGTAGGGTTAAGGTTGTCTCGTTTTTTACCACGACCATCGACTTGCAAACTTTCTTGACTTAAAACCAATATAATACTATTGCCTGTCATATATCATATTGTAGCCCATGTTGAAAAGTTTTGAAAAATGGAATTATTTTTTCTTGTTGTCCATGTTAACTGATAGGGCCTCTGATGGGCTAAACACGGGAACAAATAACTGCTACCGGTAACGTTGCACTTACCCCATACTGTGGGGAAAAGTGTGCAAGGGTATAGTGTCGCATGAAAACCATTGACCGGATTTTTTGATATGGTTTTCCATGGCAACTGGGAGCTGACCAATTAGAAACTTTATGCCATAATTAGTCTTTGTCACAGACCCGCCCCTCGCGCTTTTGTATCCACCCAACCGCGAACGCGCCGAAGGCGTGAGGCCAAGCGGAGCGAGGCGTCTTGCGCAAATTGGTATCCCTGATGCAAGCATTAATGTGGTCAATCAAAGTATGTTAGTCATCGTACGACACCGCCCAATTTCATCGGTGACAACGTTTTCAGATACTTGCCAATATCAGACGTCGGTCGGCCCGTGGCAGAAATTACATATCGATTTTGCACGGCCTAATTAGCATACGATTTCAATCAAAGCAAAATAGTTCACACGGTCGACGATGTCTTGACAGCTGCGAGTGCTAGTGAGTCCGTACGGTATGTGAGTTGGCAGATGGGCTAGTTGTAGCCAGTCTCTGCGAGAAATAAAAGCCCCAGTAAAATTTTTACCACAGCCCTGCACAACCACACTGAATATGAGACTAGACTAGGGCATACGTCAGTCCATTTTAAATTATCAAATTTTCGTACTGCAGTGACCAGTCCCAAATGCCATTCACAGACATGACAAGTGTGTGCACATTCAATTAAAATGTGAATCCTGACCCGCGTAGCATCATGCCACCAAGTGACGTGTGGCGAACATCCCAAAATTCAAGCCAGAAATGAAGTCTATTTCGCACAAGTTCACGCCGAGAATTTAGGGGACACGCCCATCCTATTCCTAGACTAGAACTTACCTCGGGAACTTACCATGACAAATTGACAAGGTCACCTCCACACAATTACGGCTAAATTTTCGGCCGCACCATGGCTGACCGATGCAATGAAACTACCGTTTACTATACAACATGGTTCACTACAAGGACTGAAATTCACATTTATAGTAAACGTAATCACATCAGTACCCATAGCCGTAGCTTCCCCCGAGCTTCAAATACGCTCATGAGTCACACTATAGTGTCATACTCAGCACAGTACGTATATAGCTAGCTCAAATATTCCTACACCGGGATCCTACACATGTCATTCCACCATGATTTTCACCGGCCGTTTTAACAGCAGCAAAAGTGTTCCATTTTACATTCCCAGCATGCGGTATCAGGGATCCTCGCTGTCATTGCTGTATTCGCTTTTTTGTTTTTGAATCCGTTTACAAACCCAATAATTGAATGGTTATTGTTCAGTTCAAATAAACGTTCGTATTTCTGGGAACTATGTTTAAAGCGAATGATGACATTGATCATTGACCAATCAACGATCGCTATAGTTTCTGAAGAAATATCCCGAAAAACGATGAGTAACAAAGAAAAGTCAAATATTTGCGAAAGTGCTTTGATTACCCGGCCGTTGAGCATGCCCAGATAGGGGCGGACTCACACAAATTGAATACATATCAAAGCCTTGATAAAAGCTATGCATATTCAACAAGGAAGCCCAAATTCAAAAATCCAGCTCTATGGTTGTCATCGCCCTTTGATGCTTATCATAAAATCACGATTTTGACCAGGTGGAGATTTTGAGCAAAACGTAATCGAAAATAATAAAATTTGCAAAAAAAATATTAAATTTTGCCCAAATACCGGAAATGTTCATTAATTTATTTGAAATATAAATTATTACTTTTTAAGTGCATTTTGGTGCAACTATGGGAGATTCAACAAGGTTTCCCAACCGGGGGGTCGCGACCCCTTTTGGGGTTGTGGACCTAAAGAAGGGGGTCGCGCAATTAATGTAAAATGAAATGAAAGTACTTGTCCAAAGGCAGGAAACAGAAATTGGTTAATAATATAATTTAATTTAAATATAATTTACTATGTCAAGCAAGCCAACCTGATTTTGCAGTGTTTGGATCCACGAATTTGTATTTGATTAGAAATTTTGGCACCGTGCTTGGTTCGCGCGCAAAACCATGTATCAATTGTCCACCGGACTGCTTCAACAAAGTTCAAAATTGAACTTGACTATCATGAATTAGTCATGTCAGCAAAGCCAACTTGATTTTGCAGGAGGGTGTGATTATCAATTGAAATTGTAACTTGATTACAAAGTTCGCGCGCTTCGTGCGCAAATCATTATAAATTGTAACCTACAGGACTGTTCAAAGACATAAAAAGACACGATTGTAATGAAATATTAGTGGTATTTTTTGCACCCATCCCTACGCACGTTGTTTTATTAGGAATAGAAGCATCATCATGCCCTCAGAATGCCACGACCGATTGTTTAATTAGGGATTTATTGCCCTTGCTTCCCTGTCGTCATCAGTAGATTCAGAGCCTCCGGTAGATATAGGCGACCTTGTGGCAAGCCCCTTCCCCTGGCTTACCACTGACATACCTCTCCACAACACCTTCATTTTTTTCTCTTGACTCGTCCAATTTCCTTTTGAGAATATATTATATTTTCAGGGTCGGAATTAATTTAAAGAGTCATATGGGATCACATACCATTGTGATTTTATGCACCATTAGCCTTAACAAAATAACTGAAATTGGGTACACTAATGATCTTTGTCTTTGAGCAGTGAAAGGAAGTTTTTTTGGATGTGACGATGTGACAAATTTCACAAAAGTGACGGACAAATTAAAATGGATTTGGCTGCCCTTATAGATCATATAATCCTAGTGTGTGGTAGGGTACCAGTATAAAAGCCTTCCATTGTACAGCCTGTCTCAAAAAAAATGGTACATAAAAAAATTGGTTAAATAATGATATTTTTTTTTTTTTTTTTTTTTTTTTTTTTAATTTAAAGAAGAAAAGAGCAGCTTTCCAAGGTGTTTGTTTCAAATCAATCTTATTTCTTTTTGTCAATCCGAGATATAATCAATTTAGTTCGAGATACCACAATCGATTTTGTGCCACTTTTATGCATGGGCATATGTTGCATCGCCAGTTTTTTTATGCCATGCCTGTTTGAAGCTCACAAAGTTGCAACTTGACAAGAGAAACAAACACAAGATTAAAGTAACAAAAGAAATCTAGTTTTCTGACAACGTTAATAATCAACATAATCAGTTCAATGATAATATCTTCTTTTCATATCAATAATCAATACAAATATTCATTGCACGGCAATGAAATTGGAACTTTGAATTTATTACAAAATTTGTAGCGTTAAAATCATGCCAGAAGGACATGTACTTGCAACCAAATAAGCACTCCAAAAATCCCAAGAAATGGTTTAAAAATATTCCACACTATCTTTTTTTTTTTTTGCATTTAACTAATGTTGAGTCAACAAACTTTGAATTTGGAAGCAAAGTACAAAGGGTTTGGTAGGAATTTGCGTTTCATTATACTTTCAATACATAAAAAAAGCCTCTCTCCTCCAGGTTGCTGTAACGCCAGCTGTACGCTCACGTTTCCCCCTCTAAGTTCTCAACAAACAACTAATGTGCCGAATTGTTTTTTATTCACGTTATCTTAAAAAGCCAGAACTTACTGGACCATAACTTTCGTCCACATTAACGTAGCTGTTTTTTTCGTATCTTTGATTAGAGTTTCTTATGAAGTTATAATCCCTTTTTTAACGATTTTCCTATTCTGTTCAGTGTGAATAACTTATGTTTACAAAGTGGTTCACCGTTTTCACTCAACCAGAAAGTAGGCACCAACTCGATTGTTGTGTTCCGCATTACACTGGAGTTTTATCTCTCGATTGACAAGTCAACTGAGATGAAAACAAAAAATCCTGAAAAGCCTGGTATTTTCTCTTTAATCTTTGATATACAAAACTACGTACTTTGTTGATGATCTAATATTGAAAAAATCGGTTTTATGATTGTACCATTTTTTTTTGAGACAGGCTGTAATTTGAAAAATAACATTACAAAGTGGAAATTTTCATTTTGTTTAAATACTAAAATTCCACCTTTAAAATATAATGGATTGTGACAAAAATCGGTGAACGGACAATGAGTGGTCCGCATTCATTTTGCTGTAACAAAACTTAAGTGGCACATTAACAAAATGGTTTAGTCCCATAATCTTAGCAATTAATTAATCAATTGACATATTCTTTGCTAAAAGAGGAAACATTGAGTTTGTTTAAGAACTCTACTCAAAATGTGGTCAATAATTTTATAATCACTTGCCGAGAAAGAAGTAATCATAAGTATATACTTTATCAGAAGTATTCTATATCGACAAAGTAAACTTTATAGGCCTGTCATATAACGTTACAATTATCATAAAGTGACTTTAATAGGCCTTGTCTAAGCCGTCTCATAAAGTAACTTTCATAAAGTCTTCGTATCGACAAAATATACTTTATGATCAAGTATTATGTTATCACTGTCCCTGGAAAAAATAAAGTAGATAATAACGTATACTTTTAGTTAACTTTCTATGAATCATCTACTACTTTATGGAACATACAATAAAGTATACTTTATTTTCTACGTTATGTATACTCTTATCAACCAGCCGATAAAGTATTCATAAAGTATACTTTATCAGCGTGTGATAAAGTATACTTTATCATAAAGTATTCTTCTATATCGACAAAGTATACTTTATAGGCCTGTCATACATAGACTTTATCATAAAGTAATCTTTATCGACCAAATATACTTTATGATAAGTATTATGTAGACGTCCCTGGAAAAAAGAAAGTAGTTAAATGAAGTATACTTTATGTATACTTTGTTAGATGATCATCTACTTTATTGGAACATAAATAAAGTATCACTTTATTCTACTTTTGTATACTTATCAACAGGCCGCTAAAGTATTCATAAGTATACTTTAATAACTTTATCAGCGTGTGATAAAGTATACTTTATCATAAAGTTTCTATATCGACAAAGGATACTTTATTAGGGCCCTGTCCTAAATCGTATACTTGATCCTAAAGATCTGTATCGACACATAACTTTATGCTCAAGTATCTATTTACTGTCGCTGGAAAAATAAAGTATAATAAAATGGTGCTAAATGTTCAAAAATCCAAAAGCACCATTATTGTTTGGGGGGGGGGGGTTATTTTTTTTTTTTCTTTATTGTTTTTTTTTTTTTTGGGTTTTTTCTGCTTCTGTTTTTCTTCTTTTTTTCTTTGCTTTTTTTTTCTTTTTGTTTCGTTACACTTTTTCCCCCCCCAAGGTCCCCTTTTCTTCGCCGTCCCCGCCCCCCCCCCCCACTATCCCTGCGTCGCCTGAGGGATCTTGTCTATTTCAAGCCTTTCTCTAGTCCTATTGTGGACTTAAAACTCGACTATTATTTAAGTTGCCACATTTGATTTAAAAGATTTTTGACTGCCAAACAAAGCATTGCATATTATAGGCCACCTGTACAAGTGAGGCTGTCGGTTTTAAAGTTAATACCACAAAGGAAATGTTATATTTGTGCTAAAATCACTATTAGGATTTTCACCAATAGTCTCCAAAATATAGACCGAGAGGCTATTGAAATTTAAAAAATAGTTTCAAGCACAAACTTTTTTACACTTCCCTAGCACCACTCAATACATACAGCGAAATGAACTAAATATTTTGTGTCACCCCCCCCCCCCCGCGTACGGGCCTGAGTCACTTGTTTTGATAAAAGCCTACAATAGGTTTAACTTCACATTTAATGAATAATTGTTGATGGCACATGCAGATGAGTAGATACTTGTTTTGGATTATTTGCTCCATATTAAAAAAAAAGGGTTAAAAAATGAAAAACAAAGTCACTAATTTGTGACTGACTCTAAATGCATTCGGCTGTGTGTCTTAAGTTGGGGCCCACTTTGGTGACGCATCTAACTTTTAACTAAATTTCGTCTTCTCACATTTAAAATGCAATTCGCTGGAGATCTGGGGGATAGCCCCCAACCTATTAAAATCATCTTCTTAAAGGAATTGTCACAAGGATTTTCAAAATATGGTAAACGTCTCAGACTGTTGGGTTCAAAAGTAGTGTGAATTTTGGCAAGAAGTAGGCGTAGTATTATTTAAAGAGGAGGGGGAAATCTTATAGTTCAAACTGGTGTTCTATTAACAATATGCTCTGCACATGTGTTTCCATGATTATATAGGAAAGTCATATGTGAAAATATTCAGAAATAGTAAGCCTTCAAAAATTAATCAATTTACAGAGATCAATGTCAATTAATCAATTACAGAGATCACGTTCATTAAAATTAAGAACTTTACAGAGATCAAGTTCATTAATTTTTAGACTTTCAGTGCAATATAAAAGTTGCTCTCCTCATCATTTTTCACTGACGTGCAATACTTCTCGGATATATAAACGTTAAAACAGTGTTAGTAGGTCAATTAGGAGCAACCAAATGAAATAGATTTTTGTATTTGATTTTGGGGTTTGCCATACCAACCGGATCCATGATTTTTTAATTTTCATTGCTGGTGAGACCTTTGAACCCCCCATAAAATAAAAACTAAGAAAATTTACAAAATGGCCCATTATGCTTAATTTTAATAAATATCATGAATTCACTATGTCCCAAATTTGAAGTCAAAGCTCGACTAGAACCTGCTTTATCTTTTTTCCTTTTTTTCCGGAACAACATTTCTCATTCACAAGCGAAAAAAGTTCATGTCCCTTAATGATCTAGAATTTAATTGATGCAATTAGTAAATCTTTATACTTCAAATTATTAGTAATTGCATGAATTCTAGTAAATTATGAATACAAAATTTCTCAAATAATCAACGGTTGTAGCTAAAATTAATTTATTTTGTCATTGTCTTAAATATTTGGTAGGGTGAAAAAAATAAAGTAACATAAAAATATAGCTGTTTGAAAAAACAATAAAAACTATCATAAATTATGTTTGTTCGCAAGACTTTTTTTTTTTTTTTTTTTTTTTTTTTAAAAATGTTTTAGTGTCTGATTTTCACCAAAATAAAAAAGGAAAAAAAGCTAAAAATTGAGCAATGTAACCAAAATAAGACCACTGCAAATCTTAAATCACAAGACTTTGAACTAGATTCCCCCTTTAAACTTTCATATTGTAATTGTTACACCCTCCCATGAGATTACAGGACAGATTTTTGAATTCTGTATTCCAAGACCTTCCAAATTATATGTAGTGTTTATATTTGAGTTCACATATTCTCTTCTGAACACACATCGCCACACACCCACACAAATAGTCCCAACACAACACACAACAAAAACAACACAAACACACACACACAAAACAATATCTCAAGAAAATCCATCCAAGTAACTTTTAAAAGATGTACATTTTTCATGGTTGTATTGGACTGTAACCATAATTTCAATTGTCATCGATGCCTGCTATTTCATCACCATACATTGCACTTGTCGTATGTTTGTTAACACTAGTGTAAATAAGACCGGGGATTCCACTGTGGCCCCAAGATTTTGTGCTGTTTGTGCCTTTTTATTAAACGCAAATAGTTTTACCCAGGAATTTTATGTAATTGTCAACATTAGTTGCGCATAATTTGGTGAAAAATAAAAATCAGCCACGGTGTTTATGCTAATAGCGAAAGCATAATAAGCATTTGGTCATGGGTGCCGTATTTAAAATTGTGTTTTCCCCTTAAAAGGGGAAGACCTGATTAACTCTATAATATTTCATCTTGAGAGAATGTCCCACCTTAAAACCCCATTTGTAAAGTCTTGCACCGAATTTAAACCTGTTTTTGAAGTGAGAGCAAAAAATTTATTTTGTAATCCCCATAGAATACTGTGTAAAATTAATATGGTTGACCCAAACGGGGCATATTCGCTCAATACATCCAAACCAAACTAACAATAACATCCAAGTAGGTGTTAGAAAAGTTACCACAGGGAAACTGGCTGTGGCACCCAAGCGTCATCGCGTAACGCTGCTTTTTGATTGACCAACCATAACATAAAACACCCTCAGTTAGCTTGACCATAGGCCTTACCATCCACAGATTGCCTACATTTAGGCCTATTCAGGAGCCTAACATATTATAAGTCTACACTGTACATTTCTAAATAACCTTACCTAACCCTTTATACTGGACGATTGTCTATTGCTGCAATTGTTGCAGTTGGGCAGTATACATGGTATAAGTAACATTAAGAGTGGTCATTCTGGTTTTATGAATTAATTCTAGGAACCTTTAGTACCACCCTATCTGAATACAAAAAAAAAAAAACCTCACATTGATGAGAGAACATGGCCATGAGTGCCAGGAAATTGATTTGTTTAGAATCTTGTGTTTCAAATAGTGAAACATTAAATCCGTGGCGTATCGCGCCTGGTCCCGCATCCTGATGGGGCAAAATTCCCAGTCTTGGGAAAATTTTTTTTTGCCCTTTGGGTGGGGGGGGGGGGGGGGGGTGGTTGGGGGTTGGGGTCAAAAGGGCCAATTATTCCCGGTCAGAGGCTAAAAAACGCTGATTTTAGCCATGATTTTTGGCATTGTTTTCCCGTCAAGTTGTTCAGTTCAAAGTGAGTTAAGATTTGTTAGCTATACTCATTCCTCTTGCCATACCAGGCTTTTTATGAAAATCCCTCTGGTAAGCTTATTGTTCACTTACTACTTTCACTGAATTCAATTTTTACATTGTTTTATTTTTTGTTGAAAAAATGGATTCTACATTACAAATGAATAATGTTGCACTGATTGCCCTTACATGATAATAGAATTGGAGACCAACAGAAAGGTTATACCTCTGTTTCCATTACTTTATAAATTTTGGAATAAATTTTGGTTGCGTGTCACAGATATACAAGGTGTATTTTGGGTGACCACATTAAAAATTGACTATAGACTATACTAATAGTTTTACGGCACATTGGAATAATCGAATGTAGGGCTCTGACAATTCAATAGTTTTAAGCTCTTGTATGTGTAATAAGGACAAATATTGCTAGCTGGCCAGGATAAAAATAAATTTGAATATCATTGCCTTGTAAAATTAAGGATGTGACCTTGTATTATGTGAACGGACAGCTGTCCATTTTGTGGATTTTTTTTAAATTTGTCCTAAAAAAAAATCCATAACGCTAAACCTTACAATGTATTTCAAGACAAAGATTGTTGCACTGAGTGCAATGGTCCATTATATTATACTGCATTACTTCAATATTTCATTATTGAAACCTCTAATATGTGTAATATAATTCTATAGTCAAATATTATAAATACGATCTGGAGCAGGGCTCTGGTTCTAATGGAGATGAACGATTCACAATATTTAAATCACTGTTGTATTCTGGAACATGATTATAAAATCGAGTGGTTAACTAGAAACACTGCAATCTTGGTACCTTTGTCCTTAACAATGATTACAAAATAAAAATGTGTCCTATTTTCTACTGGAAAATGGTGGTAATTTTATACCAGCAAGGGAAATCTGACCATATGACTCAAGAAATTGAATGTTGATGGAACTAAGTAGAACGCCCGCGTAGGGAAAACACTAAGGTGACGAAGCTCCGTAAATTTTGTATGAATTTCACACCACTTTTTAGGCCACATTCATCGTAAGATATTCAGTATGGGCCATCCAGAATAAAACCAAGACAGCAAGAGACCTCTCCTTCAACTCCATCCAAGGGCATCCAAAGAGAAAATCTATGAAAAACGACTCCGATTCTGATATGGACTCAAGCATGTCACAAGTCAAAGCCAAGATGGCGGCGCCCATGATCAAACCGCCGCAGTGGTTTGTTTTGTTTGAGCGACGCCAAGAGGTAGGTTTGAGACCATTTTTAAAAGACATTTAAAGATATGTTTAAAAGCGTGAAGTAGAAGTAGACACTTAATGACGATGTAAACAGAATGAAAGAGCAGATGAAGGCTTAATGAGCTCAAGATCGCCAATTGGAAAACAAGCCGAAGGAACAATATCGTAATTTTCAATTTGCCAGAAGGTGAGGAGGGTCCAGACTGCCTCAAGTTCATTTCCGGTCTACTGTCTACCGAATGTAACATAAACCCAGACATCCGTTCAAAGAGCTCATCGCAGTGGTAAGCTTTTTACCAGCACCGGGTACCAAACCTAGGCCAATACACATTGGTTTTGCAGTGTTTATCAGGAACAGGAGCAGTGCAGAAAGGCCCTTGTTGATCTGTTCAAGCATTGTAAGAAGTTCAAGGACAACAAACTGTTTTGTATCCAATGACTATAGTCATCGTGTGCAGAAGCTGCGGAAAGATCAACTTGGTAGAGTTGCGTCGATTGAGAGACGAGGGCAAGCAGGCCTTCATGG